>QLIY01002604.1:3147-13910 GCA_003260075.1 Phallusia mammillata | reverse complement strand
CATACACAGGCTAAGTCTATCATTTTGATTTAACAAGCAAACTGGCACCCTGCTGCGTTCAATAGGTGGCCGACCCCTGCGGTATTTCCATTTATATTATGTCCAAACAACGTCTAAAATGTTTTAGGTTCGAAGCCTTACGCCGCAATTACAGACTATTCTTTAAGTTAAAGTGTAATAAGACGCATTCGTTTTTTTTACTCTAGAGTCTAGACATAATGGCAAAGTATTGCTTAATGTCAAAAAAGAACGTTGTGCGAATGAAAGTTGTCATTTTTGTTTAAATTGCGTATTAGTTTAACTTGTAAAGACTTTTGACCAGGTTTTATATTTGGACTGGCCATGGGGCCATGGTAAGATTATATTACTTGAAGCATTAATAGGCTATACCTTGTTTAGTTGCTTTCCTCGCATTATTGTATAAAAAATAAAATATACTTGCCTTTCAAACAAAGTGATATTTAAAAGTCATCCATACTATCAGTGGATGCTTTTAAAATCATTTATCACTGTATATTTTGGCATATTATCTGTGATATCACACAAAGAACAATGAAACATGTTATGCGTCACAATCTTCACATTGTCTTTTAGTGGAACATTTTTCTTGCACAGTAAATTTTACCTTCAGTAGTGGTTTAAGAGTTGCTGGGTTAGGACGCACTAAATTTTCTCTCGCATTTTTTTGCAACATTTACTCAGTGACGGTTAAAAATGTTTAAAAACAGCTCGGTCAGGCAATGACCGATGACTGATAAACAGGTAAGCAGGAATTGATTAAAAATAGTTATTTTCAAGCGTAAGAAAGGCACGCATAAACTTTGACAATAACATACTGGCCTTTCATGCTGGGTTGGTAACTGTATTTGTTATATTAAACTTAAGATTATCTTCTGTTTTTCGCTTCTTAATTTGCAACGTCTAAAGTTTTTCCATATTTTGTTAGATTTGCTGACTGACATCCAGGAATGCTCGGATGATGACAAAGATTCTCTTGCAAAGTTTCTCCCTTTGAAGTTCGATTTTAGCGACACTCCCTCCCCCCCCCCCCAGGTTTTATATTTGGACTGGCCATGGGGCCATGGTAAGATTATATTACTTGAAGCATTAATAGGCTATACCTTGTTTAGTTGCTTTCCTCGCATTATTGTATTAAAAATAAAATATACTTGCCTTTCAAACAAAGTGATATTTAAAAGTCATCCATACTATCAGTGGATGCTTTTGAAATCATTTATCACTGTATATTTTGGCATATTATCTGTGATATCACACAAAGAACAATGAAACATTTATGCGTCACAATCTTCACATTGCTTTTAATAAAACATTTTTCTTGCACAGTAAATTTTACCTTCAGTAGTGGTTGTTGAGTTGCTGGGTTAGGACGCACTAAATTTTCTCTCCCAATTTTTTGCAACATTTACTCAGTGACGGTTAAAAATGTTTGAAAATAGCTCGGTCAGGCAATGACCTATGACTGATAAACAGGTAAGCAAGAATTGATTAAAAATAGTTATTTTCAAGCGTAAGAAAGGCACGCATAAACTTTGACAATAACATACTGGCCTTTCATGCTGGGTTGGTAACTGTATTTGTTATATTAAACTTAAGATTATCTTCTGTTTTTCGCTTCTTAATTTGCAACGTCTAAAGTTTTTCCATATTTTGTTAGATTTGCTGACTGACATCCAGGAATGCTCGGATGATGACAAAGATTCTCTTGCAAAGTTTCTCCCTTTGAAGTTCGATTTTAGCGACACTCCCTTCACATCTAGTACAGCTCATGCCTTTGCTCAAATCTTTCCGAGGTTGTGTGGACCTGTTGAGAAGCTGGATCTTTCTTCCTGCAACCTGAACTTGGAATCACTGAAGATAATTTGTGAAGGAATCGGCAAACTTGAATACAAGGTTTGTCGCAAGTTTTATAACATGTTGTTTTTAACTTTTTTATTACTGGGCACTGCATTACAACGTTAAAACTATGTTGTATGTTTTTGCAACACAATTTAAATTCACAATTACAAAATGTAGTTTTTAGCTTACAATTGTCCGAATAAATTTGCAACAAATAATCATGAAACCTTGCACAGATGGAACTTCTTGGTCTTGGTGGCAACAAGTTCGGAGATGAGGGAGTGAAAATAATTTCTGTTATTTTAAACAAAGTTGGGGAATTGAGGCTGTGGAATTGCGGGATTTCTGCGACTGGTTTGGAAGTTTTGTGCAGAGAAATACAGAAACTGGAAACCCCGGTAGGATATTTTAGTAATATTACAAAATCTGAAAGTCAAATAAATAAATAAAAAACACAATGACGCCACTCATCACGTGACATTATGCCATTTAGGATTTTTCAATTTAATAAATTTACAACAAATAATCATGAAATCTTGCACAGATGGAATTTCTTGGTCTGAGTTGGAACAAGTTCGGATATACCCCCCCCCCTCAAAATAATTTCTGTTATTTTAAACAAAGTTGGGAGATTGAGGCTGATTGGATGCGAGATTTCTGCGACTGGTTTGGAAGTTTTATGCGAAGAAATAAAGAAACTGGAAACCCCGGTAGGATATATTAGTAATATTACAAAACCTGAAAGTAAATTAAATAAATAAAAAACGCAATGACGTCACTCATCATGTGACATCATGCCATTTGCGATTTAATAAATTTGCAACAAATAATCATGAAATCTTGCACAGATGGAAATTCTTGGTCTGAGTTGGAACGCCCCCCCCCCCCCCCCCCCCCCCCCCCCCCCCCCCCCCCCCCCCCCCCCCCCCCCCCCCCCCCCCCCCCCCCCCCCCCAAAGTTGGGAAATTGGGGCTGAGGAATTGCGGGATTTCTGAAGATGGGGAACGGATTTTACGCGAAGAACTGAAAAGACTCGGACTTCCCGTAAGTTCGTTTGTCCGATTTTTAGTCAAACTTTGAAACGCCGAGTCTTCTGTTAAAAATAATAGTGACATCATCAAAATTACGTCACATCTTAGTTGCGTCATAATGTTATTAAATTGTAGGTTTTTGGTTGTTTGACCTTGTAGGCTGTAGATTACATAAAATATTTTCATTTAATGTTCTGTTATAAATTTAATGTTATTGTATTTTCAGGAATCAACTATCGATTTTTGAGTAAATTGGATTTGAGTTCATGATTTCGTCGCGATCGAAAGAATTCGTGGAAATCTATATTTCAGCTTCAAAACTTTTTATCAACACGAACTTTGCTTCTGTGCTTTTCTATTTTTTTGCTGTTTACCGCGATTCTTGTGCTAATAAACAGAATTGGAAGAAACGTTTTAAATGATGTTTCAGACAAAAAGATTTTAAATAAAAAATAAATAATCAGCAAAACTTGATTTTTCCTGAAAGCGTCGTTACCAAGAAAGTTCGATTCACCCCGATTCGTGTTAATTGTCAACAATAGAATTCTTAATTTTGCCACTGTTCGACCATTCAATTTTTTTTTTTTTAAGATTTTGATAACAGTTCATTTGTGAGGTTGCAATAGGGTTGCCATACGTTAGGATTTTCCCTGACATGTCAGGGAATTTAGTTAGTTAGACCCGTATGCTGCGGGTAGAATTTTATCGTCAATCGCATGTCTTATATTGCAGAAAAAAGACACATTATGACATTGAAAACAAATGTAAAAATAAAGCACACATTCGCTTTGATCCCTTACAAGTTAAACGACCTTGTGCACTTGCTTCTTTCAAAGTCTTCAAACGTTTTTAAAGTGTTATGATTAGTCTTTGGTTTATTTGGTGCAAATAAGGTGCTGTATTTAAATTCTATGTGAGAGGTAAAATAGTGTTGTTTCGGCGTGAACTTCCAAGTCCCAAATTTTGGGTGCCTTCGAATACTACAGGTGCGCCCTATCCCTAACCCTAACCTCATCCCCAACCCTAACCCAACCTTAAAAATATTACATACACCACTATTACGTTACGTCACAGTAACTACGAGTTTACTCGTTTCGAAAAAGGTTACCTGCACTATTTACGGGCTTGGTTGAATTAAAACGAGTTACCTGTAGTTTACCAAGCGAAGTACCTAGCGGACCAAGCGCACCTGCAGTTTTCGAAGGCACCGCCAAATTTTTGTGGGTGCACAACAACGTCATTGTCACTATTAAGTAACTTTCTGGTAATAATTATTGGTTGGGTGTTTTTTGGATTATAGTAAAATGTGTTGGTAACTGTAAAATCCAGTACCCCCTTTCATATTTTGTTGTTGATTTGTGCAATTTGGCAACAAAATCATGATTTCCTGCAGGCATGGTTTGATATGTGTTTCACAGTTCACATTATGAGTCGTTTTGGTTAATTATGATATTTTATATATTTTGCAACATGGGGCCCCCCCCCCTAACTGTAAAATCCAGTACCCCCTTTCATATTTTGTTGTTGATTTGTGTGGTTTGTGCAATTTGGCAACAAAATCATGATTTCCTGCAGGCATGGTTTGATATGTGTTTCACAGTTCACATTATGAGTCGTTTTGGTTAATTATGATATTTTATATATTTTGCAACATGGGGAGCAGTGGCGGCTCGTGCCTAAAATTTGTGGGGGTGCTGCCCCCACAAATTTTAGCCTTTACTGAACATATATAAGTTGGCAATATATTGAAAAGCTACATTTCTAGTTTTCTAGCCATTCGTTTTCTGTAGAAAAACAAGTAATACAAATCTTAATTAGCAACTCCATTGTGACGTAATTTTTGTTACGCAATAATGTACACGAGTGTAAACAGCAGACGGCATCATTTGTGTATTTTGTTTACTTGCACAGCGACGGGCCAAACACAATAACGTTCAGTAATAATGTGAAAAACAAAAACACACGTGGCACAGCTTCGAAACGAAGCGGTTGTAAATACGGTAAAACACAACAGGAATATAGAAAAAATCGATATAAATGAGTCGAAAAAGGTCGAAGTATTTCAGTTCGACAACAAAAATTGTCATGTTTCATTTAAGTAAATTTAGTCACAGTCAGCGTTTTCAACATATTCTATGACACTTCACAGATTATTGTCACACAAAAAAACTAGCCATACAGCTTTTTATTGGTATCATAACTAACAAATTTAACAACCACATTACATTGGTTTCAGAACTTGTTCATTTAAACATCTTTCTTGAATTTTTGTGTACAGACTATTAATTGTATTTTAGTTTCCTAACTGCTATACTTGCTGCTTCCTGGCAAATAGCATGTAATTCTTTTTTTAAGTGCAAAACGCATTCAAGCTTTAAAATTTGCAACACTCTCACTTAAATTTAAACCATATTAATAAATCTTCTGCTTCCTTTTTCCAACCAAAATGAATCATGAAGTTATAGTTTGGGCATGATAATTGATAGCTTCTTCCTTAATCCCAAATGATAACTAAGAAACTGTTTTTCTATTTAGTACTAGCACTGCAAGTGCAAGTCTTTTGGAAATATTGGTGTTCCTCAGAAAAATTGGCATCTTTTTCAGTGTTAAAAAGAACTGTTTTGCCTTTGAAAGAATCATGGAAACAGCAAAAAGGATTTTTCATCCTAGTAATTTAACTTGTCAAAACATCATCTCTAGATTAATTATTTTCAAAGTAATCATGAACATCAGATCTACAGAAACATTTTCATTTGAGTAACTAGCTTTTCTTTGTCAACAATAGGATGTGCTTGGTGTCTACTACTACTATCTTGTCTGTAGAATGTTCATTCTTAACAAACACTTCCTGTGAAGCAATTTAGCAGCTACTGTTTAGACAAACAGTACATGTCCATTATATCAATACACATGATTGCACTTGGTTGCAAATACTGTCCACATGGTGTGTTAAGAAATCCACACTTTAAATTGTCTTCACTCTTTTTTTGTCTTCATTTCAAAATTCCTGTTGCTTGCAGTTGTTTGTTCTGCATTTGATATTGCCTGAATTTCAGTGAGGCATTTAACTTCACAGTCACAAATTTAATTTTTCTTTGGTAGCATTAGGAACTAAAACTGAGTATTTCTTGTTGTTGCTTATTCCTGCATGACATTGGAGTAGCAGATGTTTTGTCCCATACTTTCATAAATCTTTTTAATTCAGTTATTTATTATAAAGGTTAATTGTGACTTTTGAAGGTGTTAGATGACCCTTTTTTCTTTTTCAAGGTGTTAGATACACTTATTTAATTCAATGATAACTGTAAAAACTGAAACCCACTTACAGTCATCTTAAAAAGTCACGACTAACAGTCAAACAATAAATTTAATGATAGCAAAATAATTATTTAACTGCACTCACTGTCGAACTTAAAAACACAGTACACGGGTTTGGCTTTGGAGCTCACTGACGCGAAGCAGACAACACAACTAGCGCTACGTCACGGGAGGGGCTGCGCGAGCCACAGCCCCCTCTCGCCTATTTCGCCCGGCATGTAGCTTTTCCAAGTGCGCATGCGCACAACTGAAAACGTCATGAAACGTCACGAAACTGGAGCTGCAGCTCCGCCATAGATAACTTATTATTATTATTATTATTTAATTTTATAAATAATACAAAATGTTTATTAATTTTATTTTAATAAACTGCCGATTAATGCCATAAAAGTTATTCTTAGTATATACTGATCAAATATAAAAGCTATATGTAAAGATTGTTTTGTATAACAACTTGGAATAGGAATGCCAAGTAAAAATACTGGGGATGCTGCAGCTCCGCAGCCCCCTCGCACGAGCCGCCCCTGATGGGGAGTCAGAGATCTTGTCGTTATTCGTTCTGGAAACTCTTTTTTTTCTGAAAAGTAGCAAATGAACTCTGTAGAAAATATACCATTGCCCTAACAAATCACCTAGTAACAAAACAGCTTTGGTTATATAACAGTAAGGTCATCCAGGCTTCAGAGTATGGTAGCTGCACGAGTTTTTTTACGTATGGCTGGCCCTGGTCCTTCTGGTCACTTGCATTGAACCTGGTAAAAATGATTTTGCACTGGAATTAGGGGTAATGCATGCTCGAGATCTCATCAGCAATTGCTATTTTTGCAGACTGGAAGTTTACCACTCAACAGTGGTCAGAATTGACAAAGTGTAATTTTAATGCATTTTAATTTTAACTTCCATGACCTTATGTTTCAGTCTTTGCTTTTTCTAGTTGGGTAGGATAATTTCAGTAAATTCTACTATCTTGTGCCAAGTGGTAGACAAAAGTGCTGCTTTTGTAATCAAAATTAGCTTAATTATAGCAAAAAGTGTTGATATACTGTAATTTCCAAATTTGTTATTGGTTCTGTATGCAGCGATAAAATGGATGATGACTTGTTTTTTGATGAAGCAGCTGCATTAAACAAAAATTCTGAAACACACAATGGTGATAAACAAGGTAAGCTTTGTTCATTTAAATCAATTTCAATATGTAGTATATTTTGTTTAGATATTTTAATGTAAATTACTGGGCATAGTGGATTTGGTAACTTTAAGATGGTTAAACCGATGAAGACCACCAGCGTCAATCAATATCATTTAATACTATTACCTAAATTGAAAACAACCAAAGCAGGTGTAAAATCTACTAATTTCTTGGGCATGATTGCAGTAACAGTTAAGCATGAGTTAAAATGAAAACAATAAAATGATTTTAAATCTACTTGTTTGATATTTATGTCATTTTTTAGTCAACATTGATGAAACCCCTGTGTTAACTGAGTTGGATGATACAAACACAACATCTAAAAAGAAGCGAACTATTAATCGAGGCCCAAAATTGGATGCCAGAAGGTGATAAGTAGGGCAACTATTTTTTGACCTATAAAAGGCTGCACCTAACCTACAGCTGCCGTAAAATGACTTAGGACCTACCAAAATTTTTATACGTTGTGAGGTGTGTTGAGTATCAGACCATATCAACCGAATTATTTCCCTTAATGGTTTATGATTCACATAAGTAGACAATGGGCCATTACAGGGCCAAGTTTACATTAAACAAACTAGAAAAGTAGCTCAGCGGTCAGCACATTGCTGTTGCATGATCCAGTTACCTCGAGTTGTGCACAGTTTCCGTGTATGCTAAATCTATTGTATGCTAAATCTATCTATATATACCGCTTGACTGTGTCAAATTTATCAGGTCACCTTTACACTTGGTGAAGTCACTATTGTCTCATGTGTGGGAAATGGCCATTGCGAATTAATGCCTTGGACAACCATAAATCATATTAGGACAGTGGTTATTACTATTAACCTGGTTTCGATCAAACCCCAGGGGTTCGCCAACACTGATGGGGGTTCCACAAAGGTCCTACAAAGTACAAAAGTGCTTCAAGCATTTTTGTCATGTTTTTTGGGAAAACCTTGCTAAAACAGAAAACAATCTTTAGTTGCAAAATAGTGGAATATCAAAAGGTTGTAACCACGAATTTGTTTTCCTCTGTGACATAACAAAGAATTGTGCACAATAGTATATATATAGAGTGACTCTGTGCTTCTTTTGCTTGAATTTAAATCTTTTAGTGTAAATACTGTATAACTGACACACCAACCAAATCCGGCATACTTATTAGATACAACAAACTCATAAGTATAAAAATATCAAAAGTACTAATTGGAGTTTGACAGAAGCAGGGAAAATATCGTGGGGGTTTCGCATGATAAAAAAGGTTAAATCACTGGCCAACAAAATTTTTGGTGCCTTTAATGTTAAAACTGATATTGACTAATTATAGGTCCCCTTCAGGGAAGGCCTGTATTGTTTTTTCTTTTTTCTGTCTAATGCTGGTTTGTAAAATGCATTTGGTCAAGAAAGAGTGCTTCAAATTTTCACAGATGTTAGCTATTGATCCAAATTTGATCCTCCTAAAGTTTGACCCCAAACGACCCATCGGTTTACCCACAGGCCCCCACTCCCGTGTTTTTTTGGCATCAGCGCAGTAATGCTATGTGCAGGGTTGCCATACCGTCCTTATTTCTAAGATTTGTCCTCATTTTGAAGGGCCATGTCTTGGAAAAATGTATTGTCCTTATTTTTAAGAAATGTCCGTGGTTTTGACTTGAGTTGTTATTCTGTCTTATTTTAAACAATTACAAGTCAAATCCCTGCTACAATTAAAAGTAAACCTAGTCCTGAGCTGTTATGCGATACACAAAGTATTTTCTACAAACAAGGAGTTCCTGGAAAAGATTCTTTCTGGCAAAAATTATTGCATGTGATATATCATGGCTCGTATAAAGGCAAAGGTTTTTTTGTCACAACATAGCTTTGTTTGATATTTACACATATGCTCCAGAACCAATACATAAGTTAAATATAAATTGGGATAAACGTTATTGTTAATCACTAAGGACTGTGTTCTATTAAAAACTGGGTCAAAAGAACATTAAACGTTGTTTTGGCGAATACAAATCCTGTTGAAGTTTGGTGCGTTGATGCTTTCTATGAATTTGTCGTTCTAAAAAAAGAATTTGAAAGCCTTTTTACCATGACTAGTTCGCATAAACATGTGTGTAGGGACCCATTTGCTTTTGCTTGCAAAACAATCATGTTTGTAGATTATATGGTGTGTAAAGTAAATTAATAAATATGGTACACAATATATAAAATGGAAATATATAAGAAAGCCATCTTTCTTGTTTTGGGGTACTGATTTCAAAAATCATTACAATTTTCTTCAATCAGATCAATTTTTTAAGTTATTTACAAAATTAAAATTTATGACCATATTGTTTGAATGACTTTAAAATCACGCTTTTATGTGTTTGTTAAGTTTTGTTACATTATACACATCAATTTAACAGCGTAGTCAGTTTTATAGCATGAAAATGTGTTCGATGCTTATGCTCTGTCTAAAAACTATAAACTATATGTGTTTTATGGAGTGACGAGTAAAGCAATGTGATAAAACTAAAATTAAAAGTCACCAAGTCATCTACGAGGTTACATTGCTGGTGAATAACCTTACAACACAACTTAAAAGAAAAAAACAATCTGTATCAAATGTGCATATCTTGCACGTACTTTGATATGGTTTTGGGGTTTAGGACAAGCAATGGTCTCCACTTACGCCCCCCCCCCGAATATTGCAGTAATGGACAAAAACAGTAGAAAGGGACTAAAATTACTGGAAAAAATACATAACTAAGTTATGTATTTAGAAAAATACATAACATAACTAAGTCTGAAAAATTTGGTACGAAAGCGTATCAGGGAAGGTGGAATAATGTGATCCTGGCTAATTACTGTTGGTCAATTAAACAGGATATATACATAAGCGATTGCTGCCAGGCATAATATCAAGTTTGTAGAGCTCTTCTGGCAAATGTAATTTTATTCTGACGTTTCGACGTCCTACACAGGTCGCCTTCATCAGGGTAAATAACACTGAATGCGACTAGTACAGTGCACGATAGACAAAAGAAAAAAGAATGAAACGCAAACATCAGGGTAAATAACACTGAATGCGACTAGTACAGTGCACGATAAACGTCTGTTGTGGCCCAGGAGCCTGACTACAGGAAAAGACTATTTCTTCAGTCATGGAATATTCACCAACGGGGCAACACAATGAACATTAAAACAGACGTGATGCTTTCAGCGTGCTACAGGCACCTGCTTAAAGATTAGAGGCCCAATCATTCGTTATCGCGCGGTGTTTTTGTTGCGTTGTGACGTGCTTGCGTTTCATTCTTTTTTCCTTTGTTTATCGTGCACTGTTCTAGTCGCATTCAGTGTTATTTACCCTGATGAAGACGACCTGTATAGGACGTCGAAACGTCGGAATAAAA
>QLIY01002603.1:6084-17759 GCA_003260075.1 Phallusia mammillata | reverse complement strand
TGAATTTCGAAATAAGTGCTTGGGCTCTTTGCGCCACCTAGAGAAATGTAACGAAAAGCGCTGCTTACATGAGTTTTGATGTTCATTTCCTGAAACTGCGATGTCTTGCGGCTTTCATGACTGTCTCTGTGTTTGCGCCAACCATCTGCAGCCCCCCCCCCAAAAGCTTCCAAAAATTACCACATAAGCTTTCATATTTAATCTTAGTATTTTCGGCTTTGTCAAACTTGATTCTGTCTCGACAATGAGTATTTAATTTCGTATCAGGCGGAATAGTAATAAAAAAAAACTTACATGACCATATTTGGCAATCAGCTTGCTTTCTTTGCACGATCGAATCAGAGCGATTTGCACATCCATCCATTTTTACCATCAGCATTTACAACGATACACTAGAAAACAACAGGAATACTTATCACCGAATCAAGCTAGAATATTTTGGTTATGTTTGTGTAGGTTTTATTTCAAATCAGAATAGTTAAATCTTTCCTGTGGGCCAAATGCGTCCGAAACTGGAATATTCGGAGGTGGAAATTGAAATATGAATTTTAAACACAGATGTTGTACCCCTGTCACTATCGCCGTACATTTCACGCTATGGACCACGCCAATCCTATTGACATCCTACTACGATACTGACATGCCCCGCAAGAGAGACAGTCAACGGTGCTTGTGAATCGACTTTTAGCGGAGTTACCCCTAGACCAAATATGCCCCCCCCCCAAATTGAAATATGAATTTTAAACATAGTTTTTGTACCCCTGTGACTATCGTCGTACATCTCACTGTATGGATCACCCCAATCCTATTGACATCCTACTACGATACTGACATGCCCCGCAAAGGAGACAATCAATGGTGCTTGTGAATCGACTTTTAGCGGAGTTACCCCTAGACCAAAAGAATAAGTACAAAAAAGTAATCACAAAACTAAACTCGGGTTTTATGGTGGAGCTACCACTAACACCATACCTCACGATAGACCCAAATTGATCAAAGTTTCGATAGGTGGCGCAAAAAGCTGAATTAATTTAGCATCTAATAAGGGGTAGGGTTTAAATTGAATTTCGAAATAGGTGCTTGGGCTCTTTGCGCCACCTAGACAAATGTAACGAAAAGCGCTGCTTACATGAGTTCTGATGTTCATTTCGTGAAACTGCGATGTCTTGCGGCTTTCATAACTGTCTCTGCTTTTTGCGCCAACCATCTGCAATATGTTTTGATGTTAGTAAGTCTGACATATTTTTTGAGTCTGGTGCGGTTGATAGCGCGAAATATTTTCCTGTGCCACAATAGGATTAATAAGCTACGCAAACACCTTATGATACAGCCTAACAGCGGTGTAGCTCGGACAATGGTTGTGGCGGCTTATAATTTCCAAGCGATCGCTGCGCGTTTGCACAACACGGGTGGCGTAAACCCTGCCTAATTGGCGTAGGCGAAAATCGATGTGCGTGGCCACCTCGCGGCCTCCGATTGGCTGGAATTCCTTTCACCTGGTGTCGAATATATTCCCAATGAACTCGCGACTTTGCTGCCAGCGTTTCTCGGGTTGATCTCAATAAAAGTACTGGGCCGAATAAAAGTACTGTCCCGCTCGAGATTGAATAAACTCGTCGCTTACAGCTCCCGGCTGCGGACGCTCAATATCCGGTATGTCCAAGATACTGATAAATCCGTTTAAGACACCTGGTCTAGACTATATAATATTTCCCTCGCCGCGTTCGGCTTCTGTGCGATCGGGCGAACTTGCGTCGCTGAGGTTACGATAAACCCGGACCTGCGAACTCACTCCTTCGTTTGGGGTGTTGGCCGATCTCGCAATAAAGACGTCAGGCTGCTTTAAATTCTCGTCTAGCATAATCTGGTCTTCCAAAGACAATTCTCCATACCTGGCTAAAATTGCATCTACATCCAATGATCCAGAGGGTTGAGGGGTGTCGAATGTATTTGATAAATCCGAGTGTGGAATAGCATTTTCTAATATTCATCGTAGGCAGAACAGTGATACAGATCAGTTGATTTCGTATTCAAATAGAATGTAAATAACATCAACAGCAATTAACAATAGGTATTGCAAAGAAGACAAAAGAATAGAAACCGTTAAGCCAACTAAATGTTTATTTTGATACATTTAAGCGCCAACGCTAGTGCCTATACAGGAAAGACATTGTCCTATCTATGTTTGATTAACCGATAAACTAATTTGCCTTTCATTGGCCCAAGATAAGTCCCTAGGATTTCTGCGGGATTTCGGTTGCTGCTTCCCCGCAGAATGATCCGCTATATTGTCGTGTGCTAAATTCGGTCCCTCATTGTTTATGAGTCCTATTTCTGGTCATGGACTTGTTTTGTACATTAGTCTGGTCGATACATTTATCTCGAGTCGGCTAACCGCTTGCACGGGGCAGCTCGACAATGGTTGTCGCCGTTAACCAAAGACGCTATGTACATATATTTATGCTGCGCTTCGTCGCGAAGTTTTCCGCGTGCTTCAAGACTTTGTCGTTTTTCTGGCAGTCGTGATATTTTTTAAGTCAAAGACTTGGCCGTTTTCCTAGCTTAATCTGAATTGACGCAGGTTTGCCTTTTCATCAGCTCCTACCTATCCAAATGTTAACACAAAAATGGCATTTTTTAGCAAAATATCATTTTACATACAAATGTGTGAGGACATTTCCCACTGATATAAGCGGCCAAGTATACATTCATTGGTCGGGAGGAATTCGGCGCCGTTTATGGAACGCGATGTATATTGTGTGACGCTTTGGTATATATATTAGCTTGCCCTGCGTTCTATATTTTGCATATGGCCTCTACA
This sequence comes from Phallusia mammillata, assembly GCA_003260075.1. Taxonomy (NCBI): domain Eukaryota; kingdom Metazoa; phylum Chordata; class Ascidiacea; order Phlebobranchia; family Ascidiidae; genus Phallusia; species Phallusia mammillata. The sequence goes on along the minus strand of QLIY01002603.1, from coordinate 14,938 downwards.
AGTCTACACGGGAATGCTTACAAACAGGTTTAATTCGGTACGGCGCTAAACGATACTTTTATCAAAACTTTCAGCAGCCATCTTGGACTCCAATTCAAACGCAATCAGATGCTGTAAGCAGATTTTAATACAACGCAACTTCAAACTGAACTGATTCAGAAACTTATGAATCAATTTTTCAGTAAAGTTTATTTCAACATCCCCTCAAATCTAGCTATAATATATTTAAACAATACAACTGTTGAACGTTAGTCGACCCGAACATCAACAATACCCGGTTGTTTGTGCAATTCAGTGATTGTTAGCAAGACAACATATACAATGCGACAAGTAGAAACCGAAAATCCTTATCACAATAACACTAAACGACAATGGATTATTTCAAGAGAAAAAAAAACTAACCAGATATTTTTCGAGTCTCCCCCCCCCCGATAAAACGAACCGCATGTATGTCAATTCTATGCATTTCAACCGATATTGTAGCAATACTTGTTAAATCGTATTTAGAGGTTTAGAGGTTAGACGTATTTAGAGGCGTTCGCTTGCAACCTAGTAGCTGTTGTTTTAACGTTCGAAACTTGGAACGAAATATTGAAATATCCTCTGACACTTTTCACAGGACGGGAAATAATTGATATCTCACACTAAGTTGTTTACTATTCATAACATTATTGCCAGTCCACATCAATAGCTCGTGGTTTTCATGCCCCCTAGTTTTCTGTTTCTCTTGAAACGATCTATTGTCGTGTTGTGCTATCTTAATGACGATTTTCGGTTTCTACTTGTCGCATTGTATATGAAGTCTTGCCAACAATAAAATAATTGCAAACATCCGGGTATTGTTGGTGTTTGTTCGACTAACGTTCGTAAATTGTAGTATGACTACTGTTTAAGGCTCAAACTTCTAGAGACCGCGTACCACCTGACAACCATTTCATGAGGTGACAGGAGTGGTTCAACGACTCACGCTCTACCAACTGGGCTACACAGGTTTAGCGGTGAACTCGTCGTATCACAAGCACCGTTGCCTACTATATAAGCACATTACACCGTCGTAGGTACCGCCAGATCGAAGGCAATGGTCAGTAACTGGAATCGCCAGATCGAAGGCAATGGTCAGTATCAATTAAAACTATGTTTTTACACTTTCATAACAAGTGCGTCAGTACATGGCGTTAAACTGTCGTTAACAGACTGAGGCCTTCTTTCGCAGGTATAAAAAATTGCACAACAAGCGGACATCCTGAACCGACACAGTAATACGTCGAAAAGTTAATGAAAACATCAACTGCAATAAACGGTTTGTAATTACAACGACGTCCTGCATAAAGTGTTATACAATGAACGTTGTCGTTTAATCGAAATTATAAAGAGTTACCATAGCCTTCTTGTTTGCTGTGCAACATCAAAACGCAATCAGAGGTTTGACACGACTGAACGGTAGTTTTTTTTGAAAGATAATACAGTAAAACCAATCATCAGTTTCTGTAAATCGAAATACATATCATTTCCAGGAACTGATGGTGCCACATAGGCGAAATATTTGTTCCATTCATTTGGACCGACTCATTCTGTTTTACCAAGGTTTTAGTCGTCTTTCGGTTTCACTGTATTATAGTCCAAAAAAAAAGCAAAACAATGATCGCCAGTTTAAGCCATGCTGTTGATGGTTTTGATGTATTACTAAAGTTGTCGTTTTTTTGAACGACCCTGTTTAAGTCCTTAGTAGTAAAGCCCTGGTCTTTGTTTGACGTTAGTTAGTTTGTGCTGAAACCTGTCGTGGTTTGGTAGCAATTAAAACCCCCCCCCCCCCCCCCCCCCCCCCCCCCCCCCCCCCCCCCCCCCCCCCCCCCCCCCCCCCCCCCCCCCCCCCTCATGACTTTTTGCAGCACCTTTTTGTATTACATAGGTTATGTTGAGACGAGTTGAGTTTGTTTCGTTTGGTGTCAGAATATAGCAACACCATTACACTAAAACAGTCATCAGGCCTAAATCGTTATGGAGCGCAAGACAATTGGTGAATAATGGCTCAACGCGCTGAAAAAAAGCTAATACAAGAATAACTTGTCTTTTATTCAGTTTGCGGATGTCTACGTAGGAATACTGAATGCTCCCCCCCCCCTAGTTTCAAAAAAAGAAAGAATTTTGGACATTCGGCAAAATCTTGGATTCACCAGATTCAAACGCAGGTGAAAGCTTCGGACTTTAATTCAACTCATCTTTAAATTCATGCAGAAACGTACGAGTAACTTTATTTTAGTTAAAGTTTATTCGATATTACATCTAAACCAGTGGTTCTCAATCTGTAGTACTCGCACCACCAGCGGTATGTCTAACTTTTCAGGTGTTACGCGAGTATCTTTCTGTCATACCACACATGCAGAGTACAGTTGTGTCTATCGTCAACCAAACAAATCTTTGAGAGGAAAATTGATTGTTTTCAAAACCTGAACCGAACCCATATAACAAGCGCTTCGACTCCCTAAATTAAAAATTGATAAATCTTAATTTCGGTTTAATTCCAAACAAAGGTACACTGCCATATGTGCCTCTGAGTAACCCTTGTGCACAAGTGTTGCAGAGATTCAGTTCTGTGTTTCAATTGATCGTCAGACCGATACACCTCGCAATAAGGAACAGTATCCAGCCGTTTGTTATTCAAAGAAGGAAGTACGGCTGTGCATATGCCGTGATGCTCATAATAAAGGTTTCATTTTTTCCAAGGTTAGTTAGTTTGTGCAGAAACTAGGCTTGGTTTGGCAGCAATAAAAAACTTCATAACTTTTTAGACACCTTTCTATGTTTTCTGAATAGTTAAGTTGAGTGGAGTTTATTTCACTTCGAAAAATTACATGTTGCGTCAATAGAGTGCTGAAGAACCAAGTCGAAAATGGAAGCGCAAATTTTCAAAGATATGCAGCGCAAAACGGTTTAGCACAAGTTGGCGGACTGATTAATTCGTTTCTTTTTTCTGTTCACCTAGGTCTGATCACACAAGGACTTTTTGGACAGAATATTAATCCTTATGCTGTTTTATAACCGTAGTATGCGTTTTGGAATTTTCTGAAACTTGAAGATGGAATAAAACACTTCCAATCTCACAGACATTGCTGTAAGAACGAAGAGTGCAAACTATTTAGCAATGAAAACGCTTAAATTAGTTACCTCGGGATGCATGGCAAAAACGTTTCAAAGCATTTAACCTGAAAAATTTTACGGCCCGGTAACAAACTCCTCGTGGACCGGCGGTTGCCGACCACTTTATTAAAGGATCAACGTATGCATGTCAAACCCTAATGAAAGTTATAGCTATGCTTCTAGGTTTCAATTTATGCACAGTTTACACATTTTTGTGGTTTAAGCAACGTTGCATCTATAAAAGTTCGCTTTTGAATCACCTTTACAAAGCTTGGATTAAAGTATTAATTTGGTCGAGCATTGTCTTCCTGAGTTTGTACATATTGACTTCTGTCATTGGATACTCGGTTACTCAAAGATTTCAGTCATTTGGCCATGGATGCATAAAGGTTGATAGAAGTGTGAAATGGCCTTGGATAGCGGAAGGTACAATTGATTTTGGAGGCCAGTGTTTACTTTTATTTATTTTATCCATTTACATGCGCCCAGCAAGTAGTAAATGGCATTGCCGGGTTACAACTGATAAAACGAACCGCATGTATGTCAATTCTATGCATTTCAACCGATATAGTAGCAATACTTGGTAAATCGTATTTAGAGGTACAACTATTTGCCGCAGCGTTCGCTTGCAACCTAGTAGCTCTTGTTTTAACGTTCGAAACTTGGAACGAAATATTGAAATATCCTCTGTCACTTTTCACAGGACGGGAAATAGTTGATATCTCACATCAATGGCTCGTGGTTTTCATGCACCCTAGTTTTCTGTATGTGCTATCTTAATGAGGATTTTTGGTTTCTGATTGTCTCATTGTATATGAAGTCTTGCTAACAATAAAGTAATTGCAAACATCCGGGTATTGTTGGTGTTTGTTCGACTAACGTTCGTAAATTGTAGTATGGCTACTGTTTAAGGCTCAAACTTCTACAGACCGCGTAGAACCTGACAACCATTTCCTGCGGCGACAGGAGTGTTTCAGCGACTCACGCTCTACCAACTGAGCTACAGAGGTTCTGCGGTGAACTCGTCGTATTACAAGCACCGTCGCCTACCACATAAGCACATTACACCTTCGTAATAGGGAATCGCCATATCGAAGGCAAGTGTCAGTATCAATCGAAACTATGTTTTTAAACTTTCATAACAAGTGCGTCAGTGCATGGCGTTAAATTGTCGTTAACAGACTGACCCCCCCCCCCCCCCCCCCCCCCCCCCCCCCCCCCCCCCCCCTGTCATAAGCGCAAGGCCTTCTTTCGCAGGTATTAAAAATTGCACAACAAGCGCACATCCTGAACCGACACAGCGTACGCCGAGAAGTTAACAACAACGTCCTGCATAAAGTGTATACAATGAACGTTGTCGTTTAATCGAAATTATAAAGAGTTACCATAGCCTTCTTGTTTGCTGTGGAACATCAAAACGCAATCAGAGGTTTGACACGACTGACGGTAGTTTTTTTGAAAGATAATACAGTAAAACCAATCTCATCAGTTCCTGGAATTCGAAATACATATCGTTTCGATTTCCAGGAACTGATGATGCCACATAGACGAAATATATATTCCATTGATTTAAATCGACTGATTCTGTTTTACCAAGGTTTCAATCGTCTTTCGGTTTTACTGTATTATAGTTAAAAAATTAAACAGTGATCGCCAGTTTAAGTCATGCTGTTGATGGTTTTAATATAGTACTCAAGTTGTCGTTTTTTTCAACGACCCTGTTTGAGTCTTTTGTAGTCAAGCCCTGGTCTTTGTTTGACGTGGTTTGATAGCAATAAAAATTTTGGGGCAGCATGACTTTTTACAGCACCTTTTTATGTTATATAAGTTATGTTCAGCCGAGTTGAGTTTGTTTCGTTTGGTGTCAGAAAAAGGCAACACTATTACACTGAAACAGTCATTATGCCTGAAAAGTTATGGAGCGCAAAAAAGTGACAGGGACAATTGGTGAATAATGGCTCAACGCGCTGCAAAAAAGGTACAACAAAAATAACCTGTCTTTTATTCAGTTTGCGGATGTCTACGTAGGATTATTGAATGCATTGACATTTTGGACAGAATATAACGTCTTAAATTGATTGAGAACTGTCGTATACCTTTTGGAATTTGTTCAAACTTGAAGATGGAATCAAACACTTCCAATCTTACTAACATCTATGTAAGAACGAACAAATTTTCCCCTCATGGAATTGCTTGGCTGACGATAGATACAACTGCACTTTGCGTTACCATTTACTTGACTATTGCAGTATTTGCCTATGGTTGTTCACACAACAAGTACAAAAGTGGAGATAAGAATGCACGGGTATTGTTTGTGTTGACAAGTGTTGAGTCCATCTTAGTAAACATATACATTGTGCTTGACATCAGTTTCGTGAACGTGGGTTACACTGAAGGATCAACATATGTATGTCAAATCCTAAAGAAAATTAAGCCCATGGTGCTAGCTTTCAGTTTCTGTACAGCTTACACATTTCTGTGGTTGAAACAACGTTGCTTGTATAAAAGTACGCTTTTGAATCACCTTTACAAAGCTTGGATTAAAGTACTAAGTTGGTCGAGCATTGTCTTTTTGAGTTTAGGCGTATTGATTTCTTGCATTGGATACTCCATTACACAAAGAGTTCATTCAATTGGCTATGGATGCATAAAAGTTAATGGAAATGTAAAATGGCCTTGGATAGCGGGAGGTGCAATTGATTTTGGGGGCCAGTGCTTGCTTTTGTTTCTTTTCCTTTATCCATTCAAATGCGCCCAGCAAGGAGTAAATGACATTGCCGGGTTACAAATGATAAAAAGAAGCGCTTTCTTGTCATTTCTGTGTATTTCAACCGATATTTTAGCAATCATTGTCAGTAATAATTTGGAAATAGAGCTGTTTGCAGCAGCAACCAGTTGCAACGTAGTAGCTCTTGTTTTAACGTTTGAAACATGGAACGAAATACTGAAGTCTCCTCTGTTACTTTTCACAAGACGGGAAACCCTTGACATCCAAAAGTGATTTGTTTTTGTTTTTTAGTGACATTATTGTCCACATTGACTAATTGCTGATGATTTAAGGCACACCCCCCCCCCCCCCCCCCCCCCCCCCCCCCCCCCCCCCCCCCCCCCCCCCCCCCCCCCTTTTGTATGATAGTTTTCTGTTGCTTTTTTTTCGGTTGCTACTTGTCGCATAGTGTATGTAGTCTTGCTAGAAATAAATAAATGCACAAACATCAGGGTATTGTTGATGCTTGGTTCAAATAAAGTTCCACAGTTGTGGAAATTATAGCATGGCTTGATTAAAGGGGATTTTGAGATCCAAGATGGCTGCTGAAAGTCAGAAATCTTTTTTTTGCTGAAAGTACCGAATCAGGGCTGTTTGTAAGCATTCCCGTGTAGACTCGAAAACAATGTCAGGCTTACTAACATCAGACCGTATTGCCGATGGGTGGTGCAAAAGCACATAAGTCTAAGAAAAGACAAGTGAACACTTTAGACAATTGGTGTTATGCGTGTTAAGGCTGTACCTTTTAATGTTTTCTAAATGCAATAGTATTTGTTTCTGTTAACAAGTCTCATTTTTAAATGCATTTACATTTCGGACAAAATGTTAATTTTAATATTTTTTCGAACCGTAGTATACGTTTGTGGTTTTGCTGAAACCTAAAAGACTAATTCAAACACTTTTAATGCTGGCTGAAAATAGAAAGTTGGTCGAGTATTGTCTTTCTGAGTTTGGGCATGTTTACTTCTTGCATTGGGTATTTGATTACTCGAAGAATTCAGTCATTTGGACATGGATGCATAAAGATTGCTGGAAATGTAGAGTGGCCTTTGATAGTGGGAGATGCAATTGATTTTGGGGGCCAGTGCTTACTTTTATTTCTTTTCCTTTATCCATTTACATGCGCCCAGCAAGAAGCATTTGGCATTGCCGCGTTACAAATGATCCCCCCCCCCCCCCCCCCCCCCCCCCCCCCCCCCCCCCCCCCCCCCCCCCCCCCCCACTTCTTTGTATTTCAACCGATATTGTAGGAATACTTATTAACTTGCACGTGGAGGTACATCTATTTGCAGCAGCAATTTCTTGCAACCTAGTAGCTCTTGTTTTAACGTTCGAAACGTGGAAAGAAATATTGAAATACCCTCTGTCACTTTTCACAAGGCGTGAACCAGTTGCCCCCCCCCCACTTCTTTGTATTTCAACCGATATTGTAGGAATACTTATTAACTTGCATGTGGAGGTACATCTGTTTGCAGCAGCAATTTCTTGAAACCTAGTAGCTCTTGTTTTTACGTTCGGAACGTGGAAAGAAATATTGAAATATCCTCTGTCATTTTTTACAAGGCGTGAACCAGTTAATATCTAAGAATGAATGGTTTATTTCTTATGACATTGTTGTTTAAGTCTGATATATTTTTCGTTTTACTAATCCTTATAACTGTGAATGTTTTCTTGTTTTTCGTCTTTTCAAAGTTGCCATCAATTTTGCAATTCTTAAAAGTTTTTGATTTGTATTTTTTACTATTGTTTCGTAAACGGACTTTGGTTGTGCGTGTGTTTTTACGTACAAACTTGTAAGCGAAAACAGTTTGCAACATTTCAAATCAGGATTTTTTTACAACGTTTAGGTGAACGCCGGGCAGTACATTTGAACAAACGAGATAAGATGTCAAAGTTATTGTATTTGCAAAAAAACAAAATTTTAGTTGAGTTCAACATCAATTCATAACTGGGATCTGACCTGAAGTACGTAGTACGCAATCATAGTACGCAAAGACCATCAAACGCGTTATACTGGATCAGCTGGTCACCAAGGATTCACCACCATATGGCACGGCGTAGGCTAGAAAAAAGGCTGCGGTGACAGGAGTGTTTCCGCAACTCAGGCTCTACCAATTGAACTACACAGGTTCAGCGGTAAACTCGTTGAATCACAAGAACCGTTGCCTGCCTCACAAGCACATGACACCTAAGGGATTGTTTACGCTTGCATAACCAGTACGCCAGTCCTGAACCGACTAAGTCATACGCGAAAAAAAAAACATCAACTAGAATAGAGTAATCGGCTCGTAATTACTACGACATCCTTCATAAAGTGTATACAATGAACGTTGTCGTTTCTTCGAAATCATGCGTATCAAAGCTTCCTAAATGAGATTAATGACGGGTTATTAACTGCGCTTGCCAAAAGACACGAGTTACACAAGAAATGCAAGCAAGGCAAAAACACCTTAGGTATTACGGCGCTCAAAGTCATTTATTGTGCATAGGCCACAAAAAAAAAAACATTGCAAGCTGAACATTTGATGAAACTTCAAATTTGTCTTCAATCATACACAGGTCGTTTGTGAAATCATTTCACGTGATCCAATGTGGCGATTTTAGATGCTGTTTGTAACAATTGCCTGGCGTGGTTAAATTTTTTGTTTGCTCTATATGCATATTACGCTGAATTTGAATTAGACTTGACTAAATCCCAGGAAATTGTGTGTTTTGCTGGTCCGGATAAGTATATTACGATCATTAAAAAAGGGTATTTTAATGTACATCGGTACTTTTCTATGATGAGATACAGCGGATGTGTTGACCAAGTCAGGTAATTAAACCCAGCAAGGCATGGTGTTGTTTTTTCGCAACAAAACGATGCGTCCCAGCAAAGGAATTAGTAACTTTTTTATTTTATTTCTCCAGTTTAAAGGCGCCAACACAAAAAGGTTTCAAATTTTACGT
>QLIY01002601.1:0-17778 GCA_003260075.1 Phallusia mammillata | reverse complement strand
AAACAATGAGAAAATTTGGTATTGTAACGTCAAACATAGTGATCGGTACTGTGCACAAATCAATATGCTATATGGAGTGCAAACTATTTAAATTCATTCCATTCATACTTTTTTCAAGGTTTTTCTATTTTATGGTCTATCTATATAGTGAGAAAATAGGTTAAAACACAACAATCAGCTCCTTTTAATGGCAAATTGCACATGACTGTAGGGGGCTAGTGGAGTAAAGAATAGAACTACAGGGCTGAACACAACAATCAACACCTATGAATGGTACACTCTACAAGCTGTCCAAATTCATGGGGTAAATGTTGGAGCGACGGGGTTAAACATAACAATCGACAACTATCAATTTTATAAACTGTCCAAATATCATCCAATTCAGACATTGTTTATAAAATTCATTCTTTTTAGTGGGCTGGAGGGGTAAATTTTGGGGCTACAAGGTTAAACACAACAATTAACAACAATAAAAGGCACATTCTACAAGCTATACAAATTTCAGCCAATACCAACAATGTTTAAAAAACTGACGAATTTTAGGGGGTTAGTGGGGTAAATTATAGGGTTCAACACTCAAAAGTATAAAAAAGAAAATCACAACGACCCAACCAACAGTCATGTAAAATTTGTTTAAAATCGGACAATGTTTAAAATTCTGACCACTAGAGGTGGTTGTTAAACCTCTCACTGGCATGTGCAAAACCGTCCACCAAGTAATGCACAAACAAAAATAGCATATGTTTTGTTGCCTTTATTATACCATTACACCACAGAAATCTTTCGTTTGTGGTGCGCAAAAATGTTTTACTTTTGGGGGTCTAGCGGGGTAAATACTGGGGTTATCAAGTCAAACAAAGCAGAGGGGGGGGGGGGGGGGGGGGGGGGGGGGGGGGGGGGGGGGGGGGGGGGGGGGGGGGGGGGGGGGGGGGGGGGGGGGGGGGGGGGGGGGGGGGTATCAAAGTTTTTATGCCAAAAGTGCATGGACAAAGTTCACCGGAGAAAAAAACAAACAAACAAAAAAACAGAGTGAAATCAAGATGCGTCCCCTTCAGGGAAGGGGACCGGGGGGGGGGTTTGCATTGTACGTGATTAGCAAAATGAAATTTGCTCATGGCAGCAAAGAGAATTGCATCATTGCTATACTGATTAAACATAGTGTGCTCAGATAAAAAGATATGTAATTTCTGCCTATAATTCTTGATCGTATTAAACGTTTGCGTTTTAGGTAAAGAGGGCAACTTCGACTCATACAGTTACGATGTGATTGATGACAGAAGGGTACCTTACGACTACAATTCCGTTATGTATTACCCAGATACGGCCTTCACGTAGGTTTAGTTTATTTGGTAGTTGTTGTTTTTTCTCCAATACGTGACTTTCCTTTTCTAGATCAAATGGTCAGAAAACCATCATAACAATTGACCCTGCGTTTCAAGACGTGATTGGTCAGACGCGAACATTCAGTGTAGGGGACGTGACAAAAATTAATCGCATGTACCAATGCAGTAGGTGTTAAATTTATGATTTCCAAATTGTTTTAGTCTTTATTTTTGTTTTTCTGAATATCAGTGGAGCCCCTGAGAGTTTCATATACTTGTAACTTTGAGAAAGAAGCTGTTTGCGGATATGTACAAGATTCAACAGACGATGCTGACTGGTTGAGGTACGGTTAACTCCTTGTGTGTGATATAAGCTTATGTGCTTGTGATACTAATAAGTAGTTAGCATTGACGATTTTTGTTACCGTCGGGTCATAATATCGCTTTTTTATTTAACAGTCCATTTTGGTTTTGTTTACAACGGTTCATTTTTGATTTCGTTTAACGTTAATGCCAAATTTAAACCTATAGATACACGATTGGTGAATCACCATCTGTGATAGTATCACCAAACGTCCCGAAAACAGATGGAACCAGAGGGATTGACGGATACGGTAAAAACGGACGCTAACTAAATTACTAAAAAATGATAAGATTTTATTGATTTTATGTAGGAAGTTACATGCTATTTGACAGTAATACAGAATTGGACGGAGTCGCAAATCTGCGAGCGATGCGCTTGCAATCAAATGTGCCCCAGCAGTGTCTCGAGTTTTCCTACTACATGGATCTTGCGACCAACAGCCCAGCATCATTAAGGTAACAAGCGTAAACATGCGTTTGAAGGTTCTCTTGCAATTTAGACTAAACGGAGACAATCGGTATTGCGTGTATGTTGCCACAATTGACCCATCAACTGGCGAGATATTACAACTGGGATCACCTGTTACAACACTAACTGGTGACCACGAAACTTATTGGAACACTGAGCGTCTTACCATTTCAGCACCAGCAGAATACAAACTCGTGTTTACAGCCAGCTCAGGTATGTCTTATTTCCTTTTTGTGACGTCGTTAATTTTAATGCCCCTTGTTTTGCTTGTAGGTGGTCAAACCTTTGATGTAATAGCAGTCGACGACATTACAGTTCTAGACAAACCTTGTGAAACTAGTTATTTTGTCATCCACGACTATGCAGAATTACTTGCTAGTTCATCACCCGGTGACAACGTGTTGAGCCCTATCATGTATACTGATGATGGATATGCATTTTATATAAAGGTAGGTAATCAAAGGTAATTCGCAAAAATACAATAAAACGTCAATGACAAGTAATTTTTAGGTCTTTCCTTCTGGATACGGAGGTTCCAACGGTGACAATATGGCAATGTATTACTGCGTCGGTATGGGTGTCAATGATGATAAATTGAAGTGGCCATTCTATGATAGAAAGGGGGGGGGGGGGGGGGGGGGGGGGGGGGGGGGGGGGGGAAACAGTGGATAAACCGTGGAATCGGATTTAGTAAAATTATGCCGGGGGGGGGGGGGGGGGGGGGGGGGGGGGGGGGGGGGGGGGGGGGGGGGGGGGGGGGGGGGGGGGGGGGGGGGGGGGGGGGGGGGGGGGGGGGGGGGGGGGGGGGGGGGGGGGGGGGGGGGGGGGGGGGGGGGGGGGGGGGGGGGGGGGGGGGGGGGGGGGGGGGGGGGGGGGGGGGGGGGGGGGGGGGGGGGGGGGGGGGGGGGGGGGGGGGGGGGGGGGGGGGGGGGGGGGGGGGGGGGGGGGGGGGGGGGGGGGGGGGGGGGGGGGGGGGGGGGGGGGGGGGGGGGGGGGGGGGGGGGGGGGGGGGGGGGGGGGGGGGGGGGGGGGGGGGGGGGGGGGGGGGGGGGGGGGGGGGGGGGGGGGGGGGGGGGGGGGGGGGGGGGGGGGGGGGGGGGGGGGGGGGGGGGGGGGGGGGGGGGGGGGGGGGGGGGGGGGGGGGGGGGGGGGGGGGGGGGGGGGGGGGGGGGGGGGGGGGGGGGGGGGGGGGGGGGGGGGGGGGGGGGGGGGGGGGGGGGGGGGGGGGGGGGGGGGGGGGGGGGGGGGGGGGGGGGGGGGGGGGGGGGGGGGGGGGGGGGGGGGGGGGGGGGGGGGGGGGGGGGGGGGGGGGGGGGGGGGGGGGGGGGGGGGGGGGGGGGGGGGGGGGGGGGGGGGGGGGGGGGGGGGGGGGGGGGGGGGGGGGGGGGGGGGGGGGGGGGGGGGGGGGGGGGGGGGGGGGGGGGGGGGGGGGGGGGGGGGGGGGGGGGGGGGGGGGGGGGGGGGGGGGGGGGGGGGGGGGGGGGGGGGGGGGGGGGGGGGGGGGGGGGGGGGGGGGGGGGGGGGGGGGGGGGGGGGGGGGGGGGGGGGGGGGGGGGGGGGGGGGGGGGGGGGGGGGGGGGGGGGGGGGGGGGGGGGGGGGGGGGGGGGGGGGGGGGGGGGGGGGGGGGGGGGGGGGGGGGGGGGGGGGGGGGGGGGGGGGGGGGGGGGGGGGGGGGGGGGGGGGGGGGGGGGGGGGGGGGGGGGGGGGGGGGGGGGGGGGGGGGGGGGGGGGGGGGGGGGGGGGGGGGGGGGGGGGGGGGGGGGGGGGGGGGGGGGGGGGGGGGGGGGGGGGGGGGGGGGGGGGGGGGGGGGGGGGGGGGGGGGGGGGGGGGGGGGGGGGGGGGGGGGGGGGGGGGGGGGGGGGGGGGGGGGGGGGGGGGGGGGGGGGGGGGGGGGGGGGGGGGGGGGGGGGGGGGGGGGGGGGGGGGGGGGGGGGGGGGGGGGGGGGGGGGGGGGGGGGGGGGGGGGGGGGGGGGGGGGGGGGGGGGGGGGGGGGGGGGGGGGGGGGGGGGGGGGGGGGGGGGGGGGGGGGGGGGGGGGGGGGGGGGGGGGGGGGGGGGGGGGGGGGGGGGGGGGGGGGGGGGGGGGGGGGGGGGGGGGGGGGGGGGGGGGGGGGGGGGGGGGGGGGGGGGGGGGGGGGGGGGGGGGGGGGGGGGGGGGGGGGGGGGGGGGGGGGGGGGGGGGGGGGGGGGGGGGGGGGGGGGGGGGGGGGGGGGGGGGGGGGGGGGGGGGGGGGGGGGGGGGGGGGGGGGGGGGGGGGGGGGGGGGGGGGGGGGGGGGGGGGGGGGGGGGGGGGGGGGGGGGGGGGGGGGGGGGGGGGGGGGGGGGGGGGGGGGGGGGGGGGGGGGGGGGGGGGGGGGGGGGGGGGGGGGGGGGGGGGGGGGGGGGGGGGGGGGGGGGGGGGGGGGGGGGGGGGGGGGGGGGGGGGGGGGGGGGGGGGGGGGGGGGGGGGGGGGGGGGGGGGGGGGGGGGGGGGGGGGGGGGGGGGGGGGGGGGGGGGGGGGGGGGGGGGGGGGGGGGGGGGGGGGGGGGGGGGGGGGGGGGGGGGGGGGGGGGGGGGGGGGGGGGGGGGGGGGGGGGGGGGGGGGGGGGGGGGGGGGGGGGGGGGGGGGGGGGGGGGGGGGGGGGGGGGGGGGGGGGGGGGGGGGGGGGGGGGGGGGGGGGGGGGGGGGGGGGGGGGGGGGGGGGGGGGGGGGGGGGGGGGGGGGGGGGGGGGGGGGGGGGGGGGGGGGGGGGGGGGGGGGGGGGGGGGGGGGGGGGGGGGGGGGGGGGGGGGGGGGGGGGGGGGGGGGGGGGGGGGGGGGGGGGGGGGGGGGGGGGGGGGGGGGGGGGGGGGGGGGGGGGGGGGGGGGGGGGGGGGGGGGGGGGGGGGGGGGGGGGGGGGGGGGGGGGGGGGGGGGGGGGGGGGGGGGGGGGGGGGGGGGGGGGGGGGGGGGGGGGGGGGGGGGGGGGGGGGGGGGGGGGGGGGGGGGGGGGGGGGGGGGGGGGGGGGGGGGGGGGGGGGGGGGGGGGGGGGGGGGGGGGGGGGGGGGGGGGGGGGGGGGGGGGGGGGGGGGGGGGGGGGGGGGGGGGGGGGGGGGGGGGGGGGGGGGGGGGGGGGGGGGGGGGGGGGGGGGGGGGGGGGGGGGGGGGGGGGGGGGGGGGGGGGGGGGGGGGGGGGGGGGGGGGGGGGGGGGGGGGGGGGGGGGGGGGGGGGGGGGGGGGGGGGGGGGGGGGGGGGGGGGGGGGGGGGGGGGGGGGGGGGGGGGGGGGGGGGGGGGGGGGGGGGGGGGGGGGGGGGGGGGGGGGGGGGGGGGGGGGGGGGGGGGGGGGGGGGGGGGGGGGGGGGGGGGGGGGGGGGGGGGGGGGGGGGGGGGGGGGGGGGGGGGGGGGGGGGGGGGGGGGGGGGGGGGGGGGGGGGGGGGGGGGGGGGGGGGGGGGGGGGGGGGGGGGGGGGGGGGGGGGGGGGGGGGGGGGGGGGGGGGGGGGGGGGGGGGGGGGGGGGGGGGGGGGGGGGGGGGGGGGGGGGGGGGGGGGGGGGGGGGGGGGGGGGGGGGGGGGGGGGGGGGGGGGGGGGGGGGGGGGGGGGGGGGGGGGGGGGGGGGGGGGGGGGGGGGGGGGGGGGGGGGGGGGGGGGGGGGGGGGGGGGGGGGGGGGGGGGGGGGGGGGGGGGGGGGGGGGGGGGGGGGGGGGGGGGGGGGGGGGGGGGGGGGGGGGGGGGGGGGGGGGGGGGGGGGGGGGGGGGGGGGGGGGGGGGGGGGGGGGGGGGGGGGGGGGGGGGGGGGGGGGGGGGGGGGGGGGGGGGGGGGGGGGGGGGGGGGGGGGGGGGGGGGGGGGGGGGGGGGGGGGGGGGGGGGGGGGGGGGGGGGGGGGGGGGGGGGGGGGGGGGGGGGGGGGGGGGGGGGGGGGGGGGGGGGGGGGGGGGGGGGGGGGGGGGGGGGGGGGGGGGGGGGGGGGGGGGGGGGGGGGGGGGGGGGGGGGGGGGGGGGGGGGGGGGGGGGGGGGGGGGGGGGGGGGGGGGGGGGGGGGGGGGGGGGGGGGGGGGGGGGGGGGGGGGGGGGGGGGGGGGGGGGGGGGGGGGGGGGGGGGGGGGGGGGGGGGGGGGGGGGGGGGGGGGGGGGGGGGGGGGGGGGGGGGGGGGGGGGGGGGGGGGGGGGGGGGGGGGGGGGGGGGGGGGGGGGGGGGGGGGGGGGGGGGGGGGGGGGGGGGGGGGGGGGGGGGGGGGGGGGGGGGGGGGGGGGGGGGGGGGGGGGGGGGGGGGGGGGGGGGGGGGGGGGGGGGGGGGGGGGGGGGGGGGGGGGGGGGGGGGGGGGGGGGGGGGGGGGGGGGGGGGGGGGGGGGGGGGGGGGGGGGGGGGGGGGGGGGGGGGGGGGGGGGGGGGGGGGGGGGGGGGGGGGGGGGGGGGGGGGGGGGGGGGGGGGGGGGGGGGGGGGGGGGGGGGGGGGGGGGGGGGGGGGGGGGGGGGGGGGGGGGGGGGGGGGGGGGGGGGGGGGGGGGGGGGGGGGGGGGGGGGGGGGGGGGGGGGGGGGGGGGGGGGGGGGGGGGGGGGGGGGGGGGGGGGGGGGGGGGGGGGGGGGGGGGGGGGGGGGGGGGGGGGGGGGGGGGGGGGGGGGGGGGGGGGGGGGGGGGGGGGGGGGGGGGGGGGGGGGGGGGGGGGGGGGGGGGGGGGGGGGGGGGGGGGGGGGGGGGGGGGGGGGGGGGGGGGGGGGGGGGGGGGGGGGGGGGGGGGGGGGGGGGGGGGGGGGGGGGGGGGGGGGGGGGGGGGGGGGGGGGGGGGGGGGGGGGGGGGGGGGGGGGGGGGGGGGGGGGGGGGGGGGGGGGGGGGGGGGGGGGGGGGGGGGGGGGGGGGGGGGGGGGGGGGGGGGGGGGGGGGGGGGGGGGGGGGGGGGGGGGGGGGGGGGGGGGGGGGGGGGGGGGGGGGGGGGGGGGGGGGGGGGGGGGGGGGGGGGGGGGGGGGGGGGGGGGGGGGGGGGGGGGGGGGGGGGGGGGGGGGGGGGGGGGGGGGGGGGGGGGGGGGGGGGGGGGGGGGGGGGGGGGGGGGGGGGGGGGGGGGGGGGGGGGGGGGGGGGGGGGGGGGGGGGGGGGGGGGGGGGGGGGGGGGGGGGGGGGGGGGGGGGGGGGGGGGGGGGGGGGGGGGGGGGGGGGGGGGGGGGGGGGGGGGGGGGGGGGGGGGGGGGGGGGGGGGGGGGGGGGGGGGGGGGGGGGGGGGGGGGGGGGGGGGGGGGGGGGGGGGGGGGGGGGGGGGGGGGGGGGGGGGGGGGGGGGGGGGGGGGGGGGGGGGGGGGGGGGGGGGGGGGGGGGGGGGGGGGGGGGGGGGGGGGGGGGGGGGGGGGGGGGGGGGGGGGGGGGGGGGGGGGGGGGGGGGGGGGGGGGGGGGGGGGGGGGGGGGGGGGGGGGGGGGGGGGGGGGGGGGGGGGGGGGGGGGGGGGGGGGGGGGGGGGGGGGGGGGGGGGGGGGGGGGGGGGGGGGGGGGGGGGGGGGGGGGGGGGGGGGGGGGGGGGGGGGGGGGGGGGGGGGGGGGGGGGGGGGGGGGGGGGGGGGGGGGGGGGGGGGGGGGGGGGGGGGGGGGGGGGGGGGGGGGGGGGGGGGGGGGGGGGGGGGGGGGGGGGGGGGGGGGGGGGGGGGGGGGGGGGGGGGGGGGGGGGGGGGGGGGGGGGGGGGGGGGGGGGGGGGGGGGGGGGGGGGGGGGGGGGGGGGGGGGGGGGGGGGGGGGGGGGGGGGGGGGGGGGGGGGGGGGGGGGGGGGGGGGGGGGGGGGGGGGGGGGGGGGGGGGGGGGGGGGGGGGGGGGGGGGGGGGGGGGGGGGGGGGGGGGGGGGGGGGGGGGGGGGGGGGGGGGGGGGGGGGGGGGGGGGGGGGGGGGGGGGGGGGGGGGGGGGGGGGGGGGGGGGGGGGGGGGGGGGGGGGGGGGGGGGGGGGGGGGGGGGGGGGGGGGGGGGGGGGGGGGGGGGGGGGGGGGGGGGGGGGGGGGGGGGGGGGGGGGGGGGGGGGGGGGGGGGGGGGGGGGGGGGGGGGGGGGGGGGGGGGGGGGGGGGGGGGGGGGGGGGGGGGGGGGGGGGGGGGGGGGGGGGGGGGGGGGGGGGGGGGGGGGGGGGGGGGGGGGGGGGGGGGGGGGGGGGGGGGGGGGGGGGGGGGGGGGGGGGGGGGGGGGGGGGGGGGGGGGGGGGGGGGGGGGGGGGGGGGGGGGGGGGGGGGGGGGGGGGGGGGGGGGGGGGGGGGGGGGGGGGGGGGGGGGGGGGGGGGGGGGGGGGGGGGGGGGGGGGGG
Organism: Phallusia mammillata; assembly: GCA_003260075.1. Lineage (NCBI taxonomy): Eukaryota > Metazoa > Chordata > Ascidiacea > Phlebobranchia > Ascidiidae > Phallusia > Phallusia mammillata. The sequence continues at coordinate 9,382 of QLIY01002601.1, read as the reverse complement.
GGGGGGGGGGGGGGGGGGGGGGGGGGGGGGGGGGGGGGGGGGGGGGGGGGGGGGGGGGGGGGGGGGGGGGGGGGGGGGGGGGGGGGGGGGGGGGGGGGGGGGGGGGGGGGGGGGGGGGGGGGGGGGGGGGGGGGGGGGGGGGGGGGGGGGGGGGGGGGGGGGGGGGGGGGGGGGGGGGGGGGGGGGGGGGGGGGGGGGGGGGGGGGGGGGGGGGGGGGGGGGGGGGGGGGGGGGGGGGGGGGGGGGGGGGGGGGGGGGGGGGGGGGGGGGGGGGGGGGGGGGGGGGGGGGGGGGGGGGGGGGGGGGGGGGGGGGGGGGGGGGGGGGGGGGGGGGGGGGGGGGGGGGGGGGGGGGGGGGGGGGGGGGGGGGGGGGGGGGGGGGGGGGGGGGGGGGGGGGGGGGGGGGGGGGGGGGGGGGGGGGGGGGGGGGGGGGGGGGGGGGGGGGGGGGGGGGGGGGGGGGGGGGGGGGGGGGGGGGGGGGGGGGGGGGGGGGGGGGGGGGGGGGGGGGGGGGGGGGGGGGGGGGGGGGGGGGGGGGGGGGGGGGGGGGGGGGGGGGGGGGGGGGGGGGGGGGGGGGGGGGGGGGGGGGGGGGGGGGGGGGGGGGGGGGGGGGGGGGGGGGGGGGGGGGGGGGGGGGGGGGGGGGGGGGGGGGGGGGGGGGGGGGGGGGGGGGGGGGGGGGGGGGGGGGGGGGGGGGGGGGGGGGGGGGGGGGGGGGGGGGGGGGGGGGGGGGGGGGGGGGGGGGGGGGGGGGGGGGGGGGGGGGGGGGGGGGGGGGGGGGGGGGGGGGGGGGGGGGGGGGGGGGGGGGGGGGGGGGGGGGGGGGGGGGGGGGGGGGGGGGGGGGGGGGGGGGGGGGGGGGGGGGGGGGGGGGGGGGGGGGGGGGGGGGGGGGGGGGGGGGGGGGGGGGGGGGGGGGGGGGGGGGGGGGGGGGGGGGGGGGGGGGGGGGGGGGGGGGGGGGGGGGGGGGGGGGGGGGGGGGGGGGGGGGGGGGGGGGGGGGGGGGGGGGGGGGGGGGGGGGGGGGGGGGGGGGGGGGGGGGGGGGGGGGGGGGGGGGGGGGGGGGGGGGGGGGGGGGGGGGGGGGGGGGGGGGGGGGGGGGGGGGGGGGGGGGGGGGGGGGGGGGGGGGGGGGGGGGGGGGGGGGGGGGGGGGGGGGGGGGGGGGGGGGGGGGGGGGGGGGGGGGGGGGGGGGGGGGGGGGGGGGGGGGGGGGGGGGGGGGGGGGGGGGGGGGGGGGGGGGGGGGGGGGGGGGGGGGGGGGGGGGGGGGGGGGGGGGGGGGGGGGGGGGGGGGGGGGGGGGGGGGGGGGGGGGGGGGGGGGGGGGGGGGGGGGGGGGGGGGGGGGGGGGGGGGGGGGGGGGGGGGGGGGGGGGGGGGGGGGGGGGGGGGGGGGGGGGGGGGGGGGGGGGGGGGGGGGGGGGGGGGGGGGGGGGGGGGGGGGGGGGGGGGGGGGGGGGGGGGGNACAAACAGTTAACATCACCTATGTTATGCATTTAAATTCTAAGTATTGCGTAGAAAAAAGAAAGACAAACAGAAAGTAAACACAAACCTGACAGCAGTTGCTTTGCGTACCTCTCCATTGCAACACACGAGAAAAGCGCCGACAAGAATAAACGCAGCACAAATTTTCATTCTTAATAGCTTTATGCAATGATATACTTTGCTCAACAACTAAAAAGTAAATAAAATTGTATATTTGTGTCTATCATTAATTTTAACCGCCAAAGTCTGAACGACGTAAACAAACCCAGTTATCGTCACCACAGCCAGCCTTTTTACTAATGACTCGCCTAGAGAAAAAGGAGCAATATATCAATTTTCCGCAAATACCGAGTTGTACTGCAAACAACACCACAAAAATGTACTATAATCAAAACACTTTTTCCACAACAGGACACTGAAACGAATTATGATACCACAAAATTTCAAAAAATACCTTCCACACTGACCCAAAAATGTTGTCAGAGGCATTTATTGACGAAAAAATACAGTCTCAACTCGTCTTTAATATAGCATTATTCTTCACTAAAATACCTTCCTGAACAAGGATGGCAATGCGGTACGGCCGCAAAATTGATCAAAACGTGCGGTACGTAGGTACGGTACGCAAAGAAAGCTGAGGAGCGGGTACGGTACGGGGGGGGGGGGGGGGGGGGGGGGGGGGGGGGGGGGGGGGGGGGGGGGGGGGGGGGGGGGGACGATTGTAGTGATATACGCTCCTTCACCAGAGCGTACCAAAAGCGTACGGTACCACCGTGCTGGTGCGCATAACAAATATTGATTAAACGGTCATTTTTGAATCGTTACCTTTGGCAGATAATATTGAAGTTGCATGAAACTTGAATTTAGATTGTGTCTGACATGATTTCATCACAATATCACCGTACCAAACGAGGACTTAAAAAGTTGATGACGTCACTGCTTAATATTTTATACAAGCGCCTGGTGCAAACTTCACTGTCAATTTCTCTAATAATTTTCGACAACGTTTGGTCGTTTACGAATGTGGCCAGTTTCAGCAAACAAGTTGATCTAAAGCCCATAATACCACGCTTGGATTTTTTCTTTCAAAGCATTAACATAAATACTTTTCCAAGATATCTTAACCATGCATTAAGGCCGTATAGTTTTTAGGTTAAATAATTTTAAAAGTTTCTTCGGGGGGGGGGTTGAAAAATACAATTGAAAAAAAAATACCGAGTTGTACTGCAAACAACACCACAAAAATGTTGAAGTTGTTTTCGAAGTTTTCTTCGTGCATGAGCGTTTTTGTATTGCTAAATGTTTAGTTTCTTGAAGGCCGGTCCGCGATAAAGTTTCAGTTTCAAAAACCGTCCGCAGTGCAAAAAAGGTTGCCGATCCGTGCATTAAAAGACATGTGAACCATAAAACAATTACCTCCCATGCTATGCTTTTAATTCTAGCATTGGGTAAACACAAATTTAAGACCAACCCGAAAGTGTTTGTGCGTTCATCTCTATTGCAACAAGTGACCAGCACGCTGGCAAGAACTAAGGCACCATACAATATCATTGTTATTATTTTGTACTTCTTATTTTCTACTTTTGCAGCTGTATTAATGCTTATCTCTAGAAAACTCCTAGGTCTTAAAGACTAAAATCAAGTTTCATTTGCGTGCTAGTTTATAAACGTTTTCCTCTTTCTATTCACAGGCAATCAAGCTTGTTATTGGTAGGCGTTTTGGTGGGCGCGAAGGTGTGATATCTCTTTTTTCACACTTTTACGTCTCCACACTGTTAGTTGCTAAGTTCATTACTGATATGTGGCATGCTAACACAAGAGAATATTAGGAAACTCTTCCTTTTTACCATTATTCAAATTTGCCAACTGTTTAAACAGCAATCTTAACAACTGAAATGATGTCCCCTTTGCATTTTTGTGTTTTGCATAGAACGCTGATCGTCACCATGAAGATTTGATGGCTTTAAAAGTTTGGCTAAACAGTTGGCAGACGATTTGTGTATACCACGACCTCGAATTGACTGGATGAAACTGCTTTTCAGAAAAGCGTTAGTAAAAGGGCAACAGCTCTTTTCGTGTCAAGACGACGATATCCATTAGACATAGTTGAATCAGCCACACAAAACAAGGTAGTAAAACGATCATCAAACCTGGCAAAAACATGTTGGGTTCTATGTTGAGTACTACAAACAGAATTGGTGAGTGTTGGAAAGATTTCTAACAGGTATTTAGGAACTCCAGTAAACTGTTCTACTTGTTTTATTTTGTTTGGGCGTCATAATTTTTAAATGCAATTCATTTGCGATAAGGTGTTACCGTTAAAATTAAGTTCAGAAAACTGGCAACATTAGCAAACATGCACTGTGCACATATGCTGCAACACGTTATATTTTCTGCAAGCCTAAATATACAAGTAGGGCAACACAATTCGCACGTTGTCCACACTAGTTTATACTTGCAAAGTGATAACCTGTGACCTAGGTGTTTGCCAAGGCAAGCAATGCAAGTGTTGATTTCTGTATTATATTTAAATTGGTTTTGCAAAGCACAACACGCAAGCACCTCTTAAACTGGCGAAAGGTTGTACTCGCACTGATACAAAACAAAAACTAAAAATGCAAATGCTAAAACAATTCAAAAAGTTTAGGCGTTCAAATGCTTATATAGGGTGTAACCAGTGGTGGGATTCATCTGGTTCGCACCGGTTCTATAGAACCGTCTCACAATATTTTATGAGATCAGCGAACCGGTTAGCATTACTGGTTACTGTCAAAGGAAATATGACTTTTTGTAACTGAACCGACTGAAAAATATGACTTTTGTGCTAGAACCGGCTGACAAAAACTTGAATCCCATCACTGGGTGTAACTGTACATATTAGAGCTGTCGTCACAGAGAATCAGGGAATACAGCAAATAAAAACAACAATTGAAGTTGAAATCGATCAACTTTAAACCAAACTGGAATTTCTGTTACATTTGTTGCCTTATCACATTTTGAGTTCAATTTTGAAGGTGTTAATGTGCAAATGCGCTTTCATGAAATAATTCTTTATGTTCAAATACTATGATGTTTGATAAATTATCTGCGTCAAAAGTTGCATTTTGCTAAAGTTTTAAGAATCTTGTTTTTATTGCAATATGTTCAACAATTCCTGTTCTGCAGTAACTGATGTGATGACAAAAACGGGTGTTGTTTTGTAGACAAATACTAACTTTGTCACGACATGGAAATTTGTCATTTTAAATCAACACTCCCTTGAAATATTCACCACGTGAGTTTCTCAATGCAACAACCCGTTGCACACTCAAAAACATTTATTGCAGTTACAACAAAATCACATCGAGATACGCAAGTATGATTACGCACCCTTAAGAAATTACAAAACAAATTTCGTTGGCAGAATTACAAATATATTTTTAATGCGCATCCAGACTCTTCTACTGTTTATCAATATCCACAGAGAAGTTAACGTGGCCCTCCAGTGGATTAAAGTTTGCACCGTTGCAGTCAGGAGGTGGCGTCTTGCCTGCACCGCTGCAAAATGAAAAAAAATGATTTTGTGCACATGCATATATCTTACCAACCTCAACTTACATAAATGCTTTGACCACTTGAGTCAAATGCTTCTGGTTTTGAAAGTTAAAAGCAACCAGGACCACAATCATTAAAACAAAGACAATGGACGCCGTAACAGCCGCGATTGAAATTGCCTCGGATTCCGACAAGGAATTTTCATCAGTGTAAGTGGGTCGAAGTATTGTATGTCTATCTGTATCACTGTCCATCCGAGTATGAATCAATGAACTGGGTATTTTACCTTCCTGATTTGCTAGATTTAAGTTGTTTGGGGCTGTGTTGCTCATATCTAAAGTAATATTACATAGTTATGCAGTCTTGAATTGAAATAAAATGTGTTACCCTTCACATCTATTGATATCATGAGTGAGTGGTGTTTGACAAAATGCCTGGTGCCAAAAATATCGCTTATCTTCATAAATTTACTTGATCCCCATCCACTGTTTATCCACTGTTTTGTAAAAAAAAATGTGTTAATATTGTTGGTAATTAAATCAGGCAACATTTTAAAAATAATACCAACCCCTGTAGGTTAGCTCCAGCAAGATTCGCAACTGTCACTTGTGATAAAATGGCTATATTGGTTCATCCTTGTTAGTGCGTCGGATTATTGGTCAACCACAGACATTTTAATATTTCTGTCGTAGAATGGCCACTTTAATTTATCATCATTGAAACCCATGCCAATGTAGTAACCCAAGGTCATATAGTGGCCGATTTTTTGGATTTCGAAAGTGGCTTGGATTTTTTTTTAGGTAATAAAAACAATTAATCAGGTTTAAAGCCCAAGCAACAATATGTTGAATCTTTTTCAATGGTAAATTCGAAAGCGTTTATGTTTGTTGTAATCAAATAAAGCTCGTATTTAAGTATCACAATAAAGCAGTGACATGTAAACGTTTGTAGATACTGATCATCTCTTTGCCGTTTACCTGTATAAATAAACTACATTAAGTTATTTTCAGAGTCTCTAACGTATCCGCTAAAAAGCGCTAAGGAGCACAAATTAAAAATGTCGTAACGAAAAAAGGCCTCAAAGTTCAGACAATTTTATAGAAATCAAACTTAAGAGCCATAATAACTCACAATAAATTGTGTTCAGTTGCTACCATTACCAACGTAACAGTGTGTTTTCTGTCAAGATCTTCCAGATACCGACCTCCATTTATTTGTTACCTCCTAGATTTCCAGTATATTATTGACACCAATTTGTTTTCTTCAGTTTCTAGAAATACAAATGATTCTTTTTTTGATTAGGGGGGGGGGGGTGTCCGACTCCGTTCATGATACATTCCAAGGGCGTGCTTTATTTCGTGTATTACTGTTGACATTGATTCACATCCAGATCCAACGTAACAGTGTGTGTTTTCTGTCAAGATCTTCCAGAAACCGATCTCCATTTATTTGTTACCTCCTAGATTTCCAGTATATTGTTGACACCAATTTGTGTTCTTCAGTTTCTAGAAATACAAATGATTCTTTTTTTGATTAGGATTGGCCGTTGTTGTCGGTATCTAAGCGTTTGCACACACAGGTAGAAAATACCTGCTACAATATTGGTCAACGCACTATTTTAATTTCGTAATTTGTGCAAGCGAGCAGCTTAGAAGTTGACCTGCAACCATTTTGCAGTTTGGAATAAGAAAAAAAAAAGAAATTTGAAAATCTTATGTGGATGGTTTGCAGCTTTCTCCTGTTGCTGTGTCTTTGGTGCGAACGATGTTTTTTGTTAATGTCAGACAACACAAATTAAAATTTTGTGAAATTCGTTTTTTCACACACTTAACCAGCAGCCCATAACCAAACCTTTGAAAAAAATATTTTTCATTAATTTGAAACAAAGTCGACACAAATGCAAACCGCCAGCTCTGCAAATATCACTAATTATTGGAGCGCAAAAGGCTTTTGCATTGAACCATGAGTTTGCACCATAACGTTGGCAAGAAAGAAGCTCCGTGGTTGGTGGTTTTGCAGTTGACTAGAGACGAATAAACCTCGAGATTTTTACTGACTCCTGGGTTTTGGCGTTTCTTCGTCCTCGAGTTGTTTTTTGGTCACGGTGGTGCTTTTGTGGTTTACAAAGTTGCTTGGTGGACTAAAATTAAGCGGGGGGGGGGGGATGTTTTTTTGTTAATGTCAGACAACACAAATTAAAATTTTGTGAGATTCGTTTTTTCACACACTTAACCAGCCCACTCAACCAAAGCTTTAAAAAAAACATTTTTCATTAATTTAAAACAAAGTAGACACAAATGCAAACCGTCAGCTCTGCAAATATCACTAATTATTGGAGCGCAAAAGGCTTTTGCATTGAACCATGAGTTTGCACCATAACGTTGGCAAGAAAGAAGCTCCGTGGTTGGTGGTTTTGCAGTTGACTAGAGACGAATAAACCTCGAGATTTTTACTGACTCCTGGGTTTTGGCGTTTCTTCGTCCTCGAGTTGTTTTTTGGTCACGGTGGTGCTTTTGTGGTTTACAAAGTTGCTTGGTGGACTAAAATTAAGCGCATATTGCGTGCGAAGCCCAGCTTGCGTTTTTGGAGAAACAGTTGCGTCACACAAACTTGTTGTTGCAGAANGAGAAACAGTTGCGTCACACAAACTTGTTGTTGCAGAAACAATCCTGGGAAATAAAATACCATTTGTATAGTGATGTTAAATTGCATCACATTTTAAGAAGCAACTAATCGCAAGTGGCCACGACTTTCTTTGAAAAATTTGTCTTTTAAGTTGTATGACGCAACTGTATGTTAAAAACAAAACAGCTCACGAGTTGCAATTATGATAACTTTGCTTTAAATTAATGTGTGTGAGTCGGAGATTTCAGATGTTTACTAAGGCAAATATGTTATGCCAACTCCAATGATGTAAATGTGACATGCGTATCGAGATATCGAGAAACAAAACAAGTAAATGAGGCATGAGAAATAATTATGACGAAGATACATAGAAAAAATCTGATCTTCGTAATCTGGCAATTGGCAAATATGTACATTGGGGGGGGGGGGGGGGGGGGGGGGGGGGGGGGGGGGGGACAGCTTTAATAAAAACCAAATTGTCAGCGATGCAGAATAAAACGTATACATTTAATTAAACAGACGTTTCGACAAAAACAATTGTATATAAACGTGCTTGTTTCCGCTTGTACATTATATTTTCACTGATTATGGCAATTGTTTTTGTCGAAACGTCTGTTTAATAAAATGAATAGGTTTTATTCTACATCTCGGGCAATTTGATTTTTATTCAATTTATCTGGTCATATAAAAGTGTCAATTATTTTATAAACGAAAACTTAAAGGAAAGCAATAATATTTCGATACTCAAAATAGAATAAGGCTCAAGTCAGTACGGATTGACTTTAATATTTTTTAGCCGTTTGTAACCCATTGGGTGCGTTGCACGCGATATCGTTCAGAATTCAGTCAACCACCCAACGTTGCTAACCACAAAAGCGCTGAGCGTGACCCAAACAACGTTTCAAGGCCAAGTTTACGCCAAAATGATCGAGTGCTTGGAGCAACGCTCATTGTTTGGGTGGGTAAGGGTTAGATTTTTGACGGTATTTTTCCATGGGGGGGGGGGGGGGGGGGGGGGGGGGGGGGGGGGGGGGGGGGGGGGGGGGGGGGGGGGGGGGGGGGGGGGGGGGGGGGGGGGGGGGGTTGCTGCACATGGCACTGAGAAATAATTTAACCATTTTATGAAATGTTGTTCAGGCAGTCAAAGGAAGTTAGAAGAAAATATCCACATAATTTAACAAATTTCAAGTTATGACGGAAAATTTTCTATCATGTAAGTTAATGTAAAAAAATGTTTTCCCGAACGGTCACTCAGTCATATGTTATATCATCTGCAATTTGTTTAAAAAAATGCAAACCAGTAGCATGGGATAATTTTTACAAGCATGTTGGAGTATTTTATAAGATATACAAAAATATGGTGATAAAATGTTTGCCTCATTCTTACTTTTTATGTCTCAAATTGCAGACCTAATCACTTTGTCTTGCAGATAAGGGGAAACAGCCGGTGGTGGGATTCAATTTTTTTGTCAGCTGGTTCCATCACAAAAATCTGGGGGGGGGGGGGGGGGGGGGGGGGGGGGGGGGGGGGGGGGGGGGGGGGGGGGGGGGGGGGGGGGGGGGGGGGGGGGGGGGGGGGGGGGGGGGGGGGGAAAAAGTCCATTGACAGCAACCATTAATGCTAACCGGTTCGCTGCTCTCATATAATTTCGTGAGACGAAAATTTCCGGTGCGAACCAGCTGAATCCTACCACTGGAAACAGCTAATGACCCGAAGCTGCAAAAAATCTAAAAAATCT
>QLIY01002600.1:0-17790 GCA_003260075.1 Phallusia mammillata | reverse complement strand
ACATGATTCCATTTTGTACTTCAGGGTGTTGGATGCCATTAGTAAACTAAAATTCTGTTTCTATACAGTTTGCACCCAACCACCAACTCTCACAAATGGTGTCTTCACTCCTGTTCGAAATCCAGCTATTTATGACATCAATGAAGTTGTTACATACACGTGTGACAGTGGATTTCGACTAGAAGGTTCAGACACAGTTACTTGTCAGAGTGATGGTCAATTTTCATCATTAGCTGCCACATGCACTCAAGGTAATGTGTGTCAACTGCAGCATTTGACCAGATAGCGTNATTAGCTGCCACATGCACTCAAGGTAATGTGTGTCAACTGCAGCATTTGACCAGATAGCTCCAGCCTTTACCTGCATGTCTCATAAAGTGCATGTTTAATAAAGTAAGTGTTAGGACCCTTATGTGCGGAAACAATCATGCCATAAAAACCCTTGGCGAACATGGGGCCAAACACTAAATAACTCATCATATATTTGCAAAATGAGGGGGGGGGGTTTTGCCTGCGGAAACAATCATGCCATAAAAACCCTTGGTGAACATGGGGCCAAACACTAAATAACTCATCATATATTTGCAAAATGATGGTCAATTTTCGTTTGTTATCTGACTTGCACATAAGGTAAAACTGACAATTAGGTTCTGTAGCATATTTTCCTTTTTTCGATATTGATGGGTCTCCTTCCCTGAAGGGCACACATTTTTATTGATTTTACTCGAATTGTTTTTTGCTTTTTCCCCAAAGTTTGTCCGACTCATTTTTCTGTCAAAAGTTTTATGAATTCGGATGAAATTTACACAGATGGTAGATATAGTTATGTAGATGTGCATCCCACTTTGTTTATGTTGATAACCCCAGTATTTACCCCGTTAGCCCCTAAAATGTTTTTTTCCCTTAAAGTTTGTCCGACTTGTTTTGCCATCAAATGTTTGGTGGATTTGGCTAAAACTGACACAGATGGTAGATATAGTTATGTAGATGTGTGTCTTACTTTGTTTGTGTTGGTAACCCCAGTATTTACCCTACTAGCCCTAAAATGGGTAAGTTTTTTAAACAGTGTCAGAAATTTTGAAAAAAAAGAAAAGAAAGCTTGTAAAGTATGCCATTTCTAGGTGTCGATTGTTGCGTTCAATCTTGTAGCCCCAATTTCCCCCGACTAGCCCCATAAAANGTATGTAACAACTTCATTGATGTCATAAATAAATGGAGTTCGAACAGGAGTGAAGGCACCATTTGTGAGAGTTGGTGGTTGGGTGCAAACTTTAAACAACAGTGTAAGTGAAATCGAAAAGGTACAGTTACACAATACTGCAGTTTAACATAAACAAACTAGAAAGGGTGACTTAGCACATTTTGCCATTGCACATACACTATGACCTATTTTGGATAGTTAATATATTCCCTATACTTATTTTTCATTGGGTCCCATATTAGTCTATGCTTTTTAGCACCTTCGTTTGTTTTTGCAGACAGAAACTTGTGAGTCTCCACACATAAAAAGCTGTAAACACTGCATTTCAAGAGATAACCATCAGGAAGTTTGTTGTTGTAAGGTCAAACACTGTGATCAGTACTGTGCTTATATATTGATGGTAAGTACAATACAGACTATCTCAATCTTATTTAAATAAGACATTGTTTAAAGTTTGTCTTATTTTATATTGTATTTTAAAATTTAAAGGAAAGAAGGGGTAAATAGTGGGACTATATGGAAAACATAACAATTGATCTGTACAAATGGCAAATTCTCCAACCAGTCAAATATCATCCAATTTTGACAAAGTTAAGACAATTTACTCATTTTAGGGGCTATACCGTGAAACTACAGGGTTAAACACAACAATCAACAATTTGGACATTGTTTAAAAAATTCACTCATTTTATGGGGTCAGTGGGATAAATGTTAAAGCTACAAAGTGAAACACAACAATCAACACATGTAAATGGAAAACTCTACAAGCTATCTAAATTTCCTTTAATTCAGGCAATGTTAAGAAATTCACCCATTTTAGGGGGCTAGCGGGGTAAGACGCTATAGGCTAAATCGCAACAATCAACACCTATAAATTCTACAAGCTATCCAAATTTCATTCAAATCATGAATGATGGAACTATCGAGTCAAACAAAACAAACAGCCCATCTACATTACCGTACCACCTGTGAAAGTTTGGCAAAATAGGTATGACAAACTTTTGAAAAAAAAATAATCATGTAAAATCAAAATGTCTCCCTTTCAGAGAAAGGGAGCCATAAATATTAATTTAAATACTTTGTGTGCATGTTGCAGCTAATGATGAAAATTGACCATCACTCTGACAAGTAACTGTGTCTGAACCATCTAATCGAAATCCACTGTCACATGAGTATGTAACAACTTCATTGATGTCATAAATAAATGGAGTTCGAACAGGAGTGAAGACACCATTTGTGAGAGTTGGTGGTTGGGTGCAAACTGAAAAATCAATTATGGTGAGTTTGTTTTACAAAAATAAAACAAATAATAAAGCAAACAATGAAATTGATCAGGAACCAAAATATTAGACAAATTATTCACTTTGGCAAAACAAAGAAACTAAAACTTCAAATACTTTGTGTGCAAGTTGCAGCCAATGATGAAAATTGACCATCACTCTGACAAGTAACTGTGTCTGAACCATCTAATCGAAATCCACTGTCACATGCGTATGTAACAACTTCATTGATGTCATAAATAGCTGGGTTTCGAACTGGAGTAAAAGCACCATTTGTGAGAGAAGGTGGTTGGGTGCAAACTGAAAAAAAAATGATTTTTAAGTTTCATTACAAGCATACAACACCCTGACTGAAGTATAAAAAAGTCCACATCACATGGCCTTTGAGTTTACAATGTTACCTTGTGTGCAAGTTGCAGTCAATAGAGAAAATTGACCATCACTCTGACAAGTAACTGTGTCTGAACCATCTAATCGAAATCCACTGTCACATGTGTATGTAACAACTTCATTGATGTCATAAATAAATGGAGTTCGAACAGGAGTGAAGACACCATTTGTGAGAGTTGGTGGTTGGGTGCAAACTAAAAACAGATAATAAATGTGCTTTTCAACCAGAAGCATTACAAATGAAACCCTGATCAAGAAATATTTTGGTAAAATCTGAGAATGATTGAAACTGTGATTTGTTTTCTTTTTTTATGTTGGCAAAGCACTTTGGACTCTACACAGCCATGGTTGAAAAGTTGAGAAGGAGTAACATTCGTCCTACATTGATCAAATTCCCATTTACTAAGCTTTAATGAGCTAGTACAAAAAATGATAGACATCGCTAATGTTTGTGGTTTATGTTTTTAACTTCAGGATTTTCTATTCTTTAAATTTTTTTCTAAATGTAATAATTAAACAGGAATTTTTAAGGTGTACGTACACATAAAATCAGAGTTTTATGTTTATATATGTAACTAATTGTAGGCATTAGTAATAAAGAACTGAATATAATACTTTCTTACCAGAAGCACAGGAAGCAAGCAAAACACTAAACTCCCCATTGCTTTGACATGTAACACTGTCCACACCTTCCAGTTTAAATCCACTTTTACATGTATAGGTCACAACATCTCCAATATCGTAAACAGATGGATTATTTACAGGAGAAAACAAACCATTTTGTAACTGTGGTGGTTTAAGACAAACTGTAAAACATAAATACAGATGGGTGAAAAAACAGAAAAAGGCAACCAAACATATGTCATTTAGCATTTTTACTGGCCAATTACCTCGTACACATGTAGCTTTCAATGGAGAAAAAACACCTGTGGTCCTGCATTTGCTGGTGCTTTTTCCAATCAATTTGTATCCTCTTTTGCATTTATATGTAACAACATCTTTTATGTTGTAAATGCCATCTTTTCTGTTAGGCTTATAGACACCATTTTCAAGGGTGGACGGCGGTGAACAAACTGCAAAAAAATGTAGAAATCAAACAAAGTGCACCCAAAACATACAACAATACAGTTAAAAACAAAAACAAACCTTTAGTGCAAAAAGCCTGCAATTTGGTAAAGCGACCTGATGCCAAACACCTAACAAAATCCTGACCATCCAGCCTGTATCCTTCCATACATTGATATGTGATCACAGCATTAATGTCATAAATGGGAGGACTATTGACAGGTGAATAAAATCCATTCCTCAGAATTTTAGGACTGGAGCATACTAAACAAAACATGCTTGGTCTAATTTAAAACAAATAAAAAAATCACACCAAAATCTGTAACAACTTACCCCGTACACACTTGGCCTTAAGACCACTGAATAAACCATTGTCGCGACATCTTATAGTAGCTTTTCCAACCAATTTAAATCCCTCATTGCAGCTATAGGTAACAACGTCATTGACGTAGTAGGTCCCAATGGGTTTAAAACTTCCATTTGGCAGTTTTGGTGGGTTGGAACACACTAAATAGGTTTGGGGAATGGATACATAGTAATAGATAAAGTTATTGCTTTCAATTTATGCAGTACTATTTTTAGCATTAGGGTGAATTGGGTTATACCTTTCACACATGTAGCAGTTAATGCAGTAAATTCTCCATTTGTTTGGCAAACAACTGTATTTGTTCCATCAAGAAAATAACCTTGTATGCAGGTGTACGTAATGACTTGTCCAATATCATAGATAGGTGGATATATAATTGGAGTATACTGTCCATGAAAAAGTGTTGGTGGTTCCAAGCACACTTCGAAAACAGTTTTAACTTTTCATTTCAATCACAAATTAAAAAATACATTTGCCACACATTTACCTTGGGTACAACTAGCTGACAAAGCACTAAATTCTCCATTACTTTGACATACAACTGTTGAAGAACCTTCCAAGACAAACCCACTGTTGCACTGATAAGTTAAAACTTCATCAATATAATATTGTGGTGGTTCTTTTATTGGGCTAAATATTCCATTTAGCAGTTGTACAGGATTGTTGCATACTAAAAACAAGCATTATGTGAAAAAACCTGATGTATGTCTTTATAAAAAACATCTTACCGATTTGTGTGCAAAATGCTGATTTTGTTGTCCAATCACCGCTAACAAGACAAGTGATTTGTGGATCTCCATTTAATTTATACCCACTGTTGCATGCATATGTAACGGTGGAAGATGATTCATAAACTGTATTAACTGGTGTATAATAGCCATTCAGTAAATCAGGTGGGGAATAGCATGCTAAAAAACAAACCAAAATATTTTTAAACGCTGCAAAAGCAAAATAATTATTAATTTTACAACGTGAAGTTTGAATAATGTGTGTCAACTTACATCTTTCACAATTCGGGCCAGCATTTGGAAATGGACAAGTGCAAGTGTGACCATTGATAATATCCGTACAAATCCCTCCATTTAGGCATGGGTTCCCCCCCCCCCAATGTGTGTCAACTTACATCTTTCACAATTCGGGCCAGCATTTGGAAAGGTACAAGTGCAAGTGTGGCCATTGATAATATCCGTACAAATCCCTCCATTTAGGCATGGGTTTGGTTTGCATTCATTGATCTCTATGTATACCACACACAAAAACAAAAATATTTAATTCCCTTGCCATACCATAAACATTGCTAAATGGAAACTAAAAAAGTTTAACCAACTTTTTGTACATACCGTCACATCTTGGAGGATTGACAAAACCAGGTGGACAATTTCCCCTCAGGTATATAACTAGAAAATTATTGTAAAAATTGTTTACGTTCAATTCATTTTTTGTAAAACTTATAAACTGAAGAAAAATGGTAAATATTTTCTGTGTCATTTTGCATTATGTCCCATACTTTTTAATGTGGCTAGCTGTTTTCATGTAGAAGTTAATGTGGTCACATGTGTAACGTTGTAAAATAAGCTCTTGGGGGTTGAAGGTATGATGGATAACTGTCCAAAACTCTTAAAATTATGATGTTGTTTAAAAATATGCTTTCTGGGCTATTGCAGTAACTGATGAAGCAGGGTGAAATGTAGTAAATAAAACCACAGTTGCATATTCTACAAATAGAGCACATGTTTTACAATTCAGATAATATTTTAAACCTTTACCCATTGTAGAAAAAAACAGTTGGTGCAACAGGGCAAAACACAGCAATTTACTGGTCAGAATAGCGCAAACTTTATATACGGTAATGCATTTTTCTTTTTTGATCTCATTAAGTCAAAAAAATTAGACATAAGAATTTATGTTTGTGGTGATCAGTGGAAAAAACACATATGTAAACATTTCACAGAAAAGATAAAGAATGTGGAGATCTAATCAAACAAAACATATAAAACAAGATGTATCTACTAATTAAAAAGTTTTAACCTAATCTATTGAACACATTTTACCAAAAATGCATTAGGTTTGTAGCCTTTTTCAGGATAATTTGTGCAAAAATGTATACATCTAAAATTAACTATCACAACAAAATAAAACATGGGCAAACATTATTCAAGAGTCAAGACCTCTGTAATTCACAAATTTTGTAATGCAGCAGGTTATATTTTAAGCAAAATTTCTTGCCCCTTATATGCAACCAAAATTGAGCTGTTGATCTGTACTCTTTAGCAAGAGATATATTAACATCATACCAGTGAGAACTAGAGTTCCTTTCTCGTCGAGAAATTCTCAAGAAATCTCGAAAAAATCGAGTCTCGATTCTCAAGAAATAAATAAGAAATTCTCGAGAAAAATTACGCCACGTATTATAAACAAAAAGTAAATGCGACACCTCTTATTACGTGTCTTTTTCGTTTCAACTCGCCCCTAGAGCGCACTGGACACCATTACTGTCTTATTTTGCAAACGAAGCAGGGATTTTTAACGTACGTTACCGGTAAACGTTCACCTTTTCTAAGCAGCAGTCACGCTTAGTTGCATTATATTTATAACTCGGACCTGCAGTCGCTTAGGTTTTTGCTGGTTTGCTAGCGAATCACTACTTGCAATCGCTACTAAAAGCGAAAACATACAATCGGAAAAAGTCGAGAAATAGAGGAACCCTAGTGAGAACCAAAAAGCAAGCCTTTAGTTCAAACTTAATTTTATTCAACTGATTGTTATTATTTGTTAACTCTTATTTCTGGTACATGTCTACAAAAGATGTATGGCTCAAAACACAAAATTTACTTAGCTTTAAACATTTTGTCATTGACAGGCACAAGAAAACCAGGCAATGGCCATGACATTCTATTGTACTTAAACATAGCTTTATTTGTTCAGCACCAATACCAATTAACCAGAAACTCATGCTTATATGTTCTTATTTCTCCTGAGAAGTGGGCCTTCACATGACCAATAACCAACTTTTTACAATATCAAATATCACCCCAAATTGTAAGTGATATTTTCTCCCAGAGTAAAAAACAACAAAGTACTTAACCCAAAATACGACATTTAGTGCCACACCTGCTACATCTAACAAACATAATTGGTCACTAATCAACATTTAACGTGATTGCACGCTTACTTTAACGTTCAGTGTAAAAATAGTGCGTAGATTTAACTTTCACAACTTGGCCTCTGCACATTTTCGAAAAATGCGCGCATAATTTCAAGCACATGGAGCGAAAAAATGCTGGCCTCTCCGTCTACAAAAGTGGGTACAGACAAGAAAGTTGCAGTGACTACAGAAAAATAAAAAAATTAATATCCATTATCTTAAGGAAAATTACCTTTTACGATATTATTGTTGCAATCCCAAATAGGATTGTTTCGAAAGGCTGCTTCAGTTCAGAGACTGCGGAGTGAAAAAAATCACCGCAAAAAAGTTTTCATTATGGGACTTCCCCAAAAAAATACTTAAAGTATATTTTTATTTGCAAACAGTTTTTTCGTCCAACCCGTGTAAAACTATATAAGTTACTCGTTTTTTTAGAGAGTAAGAAGTTTTAATTTTAGTTACGTTTCGACTACCACTACCATGGTGCCACTAAAGAGACATCTCCCAATCATCTTTTTTTATCACAAAATATTTTTTTTAGGAATTTCATTTTTTCATGCAATTACTTTTAACACTTGTTTGTACAGAACTGATTGTGGTGGGCTGTGTTTTACCCTGTAGCAACCTTAATTAAGTTCAATTTCTCTCATAAAAAAGTAACAGCTTTGTCGCAAACGTGTTTGTGTTTAAATAGAAGAGATCGAATTTATGTCGCTCTTCGTGCAAACTTTAAAGCAAAAACAAACAAATAGATTGAAAGATTTTTTTCATAAAATCGCTTTTTCATACACTTTGGTCTGATTAGTTTGATGATATGGTTAAACAATACGATGTTTGCAAATCGATAAAGCATAGATTAAAGAAAAACGGTTTACACCACGAGTCGACATACCCCTGGCACGCGATGCCGAATGATTTAGTTCATAATGGAGTACATTTTTGATACATCTACAATTAATTTTCGATTGTTTGGCTTCATTTAGTTTTTGATATAACACAACTACAAATGCAGCGTATAACCTACGTACAAATCTGTCCGTCTTCTGATCATCCAACTAAGTTATCAAATCAGCTGACACAAACCTCTAAATAAGTTGACATGCGAATTAAACAAGTTGGTACGTGGCGTTTGAATATTTGTCGACCCATATGTTACATGATATGGCGATTCAAAAAAAGTATCACTTTCTAAAATGTTTTTGTGCATTAGTATAACTACATCTTCTTAGACTCCGGAAACATTTAGTTGAACATTTTTGCATGCAACTATGCGCATTTACATGGTTTATGTTTTGAAACAGCAATTTACGTAATACAATGTTGCAAAACTCAATTAAACTCATTTTTGTCCACTTACTATTGTTTGTTGCGTGATAACATGTATTATTTTCATCGTCCCAGCAACAATTCCATCGCAGGCAATCAGATCTGCAATTAGGCCATACAGTTATAACCAAGTCCAACCAGATGGGTTAAACCCGTTGGTATTAAATCAACATGACATTAACTTTTCCCACAAAACGTAGGTGAAAATCGAATCGGACGAAGTGTAAAATAACCTCGTTGTATTATATCCATCACCACAAGTATTTGAACTCAATGATGGGTCACATCGTGCAACAACCTTCGATCCGGGATAACCAGGTTCACCTCCAAACTGGAGCAGGCCTGGATGGCAAAACAACACATTAACACTTTATGATCTGGTGGCCTGCAGTGGTGATCAAGGTTTGGCGTTTAAACAACACTTATGAGATACTAATTTTTTTCTTACTTGGCAAATTTGAAGAATCAGATGGTTTTTGAATTGCACCTGAAAATGAATGCTTGATAAGAAATAAGCTAAATCAAATCGCGTCTTAAAGAACTAACTTACTGAGCATCAAAACGGTATAATAGTTTCGTCCGACTTCTCTGGCCAGTTGAAAATTGGTATAAACTTCGGCTGGGCCTAAAAAAATTAGTCAATGCTTTAAGCAAAGCAACGAAGCAAAACACAGATACTATTTACAAACGGAATGACTTACCGTTCGATTGCTGGTTGTTGTCTGTTTCCTTTCGAGAGTTATGTGGTTCGAAATTTATGTTTAGTGCCGAACCTGAAGTTTAAACATTACTAAAGCTGACAACAAAGGTGTAATGCAAAACAACAAAGTTGCTTGTAAAGCATGCTTAACAAAATCATATGCAACCAGATGACCATGTTTGTTTTCAGTGACTGAATTCTACTTTTAAAAAATTTCATCGCGACTTACCTTTCTCGTAACATCGCAAATCAACTGACGACTCATCAAAACAACAGTTACTGAACAAAAAATAACAGTTAATCACCGATGAGCTCAAAGCTCTACTGCTTAAGTTTATTTCATAAATTAATTCGACTTACTAACGCTCACACTCTGTGCGATCGATTATTCGGGGACCACAACGTCGTCTTGAAGTCAATGATATCGAGCATGTTTGCATTTGCACAGGCTTTATCACAGTGATAAGAAACACAACAGTGCATAACGTAGCAAAAGACAACATCTTATATAAACATAAATTTCTATCAAAGGAATATCGACATTTCGCCTTGAAAAACAATTAAAATGTTTTTATATGTTGTTGCTGTTTTCATTCCTTAAATCTACAATCCTTCAGTGCTTTCAGAGATTTAAACTACGCGTTAAATCCAGCTGGGAAACATCCCATGTCGTGTTCGTACAATAAACACTGAACACGTTTCAACACGTACACAACCAGAGAGATGTTTAAAAAAGTCGCAACACACAGGTATATTGCAAAACCCTCGCGGGCAAATTTGAAAAGATAACAATGCAAAACAGGGCGTTTGGAATAGCTGAAGGATGATCTGGCAATTTAATACAACGCAAATCTACTTACAATGTATACTGTTCTTACAGTGACGAATTTAGTGAAATATTCTTGTGCATTAATTAAAAAAAAAACTATTAATAAAAAAGGTGAAAGTTTAAAGGTAATAAATTTTTCTGTGGTTCCATAAAACCGTCATCTAGGTGGTAGCCTTGAGGCGTTCCCACATTTTTTCGCATTGGTCTTGCAATCAAGTAGGCAATAAGGTGACGGCCGATTGCGCCACTAATAATAATTTATTGCTAGAGGTTGGACAACTACCGGCCGTGTATTGCGATTGACAAAACAACCTGTTTTGCCAGATTTTAGAGAGTCTGATGTCCTTTCGCGCGACGAACGTGTAAGTTTGTTTACAGTCCGCCTAACAAAACAACACAAACGAACTACGCATGGTATCCACAACGTCCACGGCATGAGATCAACTTGCAATATGCAGTGGGAAATCTGCCATAACACTCACGAGTTTCAGCTTGCACACAAAACTTTCTTGCCAAACGATAGCCTACAGTATATCGAAAATAAATTTATTTGCGCAATGCAAAACTTATTCTATAAATTCCGCTGAAACTAAAGTTCGCAAAAGATCGGTATGACAAAAATCGTTTTTGAAAAATACATACAGCACATAAAAATTTCAATAGTAACCAGCAAACACAGAAACAATGCCTGTAG
This sequence comes from Phallusia mammillata, assembly GCA_003260075.1. Classification (NCBI taxonomy): domain Eukaryota; kingdom Metazoa; phylum Chordata; class Ascidiacea; order Phlebobranchia; family Ascidiidae; genus Phallusia; species Phallusia mammillata. Next base: position 6,793 of record QLIY01002600.1, on the reverse strand, counting down.
TGGTGCTCCATATTATTTGAGTCCGTCTTATTGACGGTCGATTTTTCCATATTTTTTTCCCGCAGTATAATATTTGTGGCTTTCACGAAACAACTATATGTTTGCAAAATAGTTCTTTGCAGTGTCGTCGTCACCCTCGGAAAGCGTTGATAAGTGGTTTGACAAACTTGTTCCGTGCTGTTTGTTCATGTCTTTATGCATTAGAGATTTGTCTCTTAACCTGGCCTGAAAAATATGATGCTTTATACATAATGGCTCAGCAAATACACCAAGAAGTGACAAAACAAAATGTTAACTAAAAGAGTGGCTAATTTAGATAATTAACGAATATGCTTGAACTAACGAATATGTAATAAACGAATACGCAACGGACTAATCCATATATTGCACATTGCTCCAGTTCGCTGCGAAAAGTTTTCGGTCGTTACGCTTATATCCAATTTTACAGAAGAAATTGTTCCATTTATAAGTTTTTGGCAACACACATTTTCGTGAATGTGCACAATAAAATGTCATATTTCACGATTTTACACATGTACACCATTTAACATACTAACTATCACGATTGCAGGGATTTTTCTCAGAATCTCTGACGTATTGAGTCATGCGCATGACAGATGAAAATTAAACACATATTTTAGACTGTACAGGTAATCCCTAATTAAAAAAAGAAGCACTCTTTCTCAACCAACCAGGTGAAACAAACCAGAGTTAGTTTAAAAAATGAAAAAAGTATAGACGAAAGCAATATTAAGTCCTCTCATAATCCATAATACGAGTGCTATCAATAAATTCAGATTTTGCACTACATTTGTGCACTTGGTATTCATATGCTGTGCAAATTATACTTGTAGTTCTTACCTGCATTAGGACATGCTCTATGACTCCAATTCTAATATCCATTTGGATTGACTCAGTTTTTAGTCGATTTAATGTCTGTTTAATCTTGACTAAGGGAGCTGAAAAGTATTTTTTTAATTAATGTTTTTATGGTATATTGTGGTCAATTGGAACTATGTATCAAGGTTAACCCAAATTGCACAACTAAAGGCAAAAATAAAAACAGAACACATGTTTTTACAGAGTGTAATGTTTTAATATATGTTGATGTAGTCACAAAAAAGTTTCTTAAGTAATTCAATAAACCTGTGATTTAAAAAATAAAATAAAAACAAGACTTGTTGATGACGAATATAATGGCCCAAATAGACATACAAAGCAATATGCTTTTTTACTCAAACATTTCAGCAAATGCTCATGCCATCATCAGTGATATGAGGGGCCATATTAGTTACACACATTTATAACCACTTGAGTCACATAAAAGATTGATAAAAAGGTGTTAAACAAAACTTGTTAGCATGTACAAAACTATTTTGTTGCTAAATAATCCAAAAAAAATCCACCTCCATCTGTCATACTGCTTCCTCTTTCTTCCATTTCCATTTTTACTTTGTCAAGTTCCTCGGTTAATTCAGCAAGCGTTCTAGAATGTTCAGTTACTCCCCCACTTCCCTGCTTGTATTTCTCTTTTGCCTTTAAAATATTAAATAATTGTGTTCAATTCTTATTTGCTGACTTTATTGAAAAGCATACTATTTGTCTAAATGTTTTTAAAGCAAAGATACAAAATCATAAATGGTTTCACAACCTTTTTTTACGTTTGTAATGTATTTAGGGTGTGTATGATTATGGCAACCATCAAAAAAACTACCTGTGCAAGTTGGTCTTGAGCACCACGATATTCCTGAACATGATGTTCAAGCTGACTATTAATGTATTTTTCCCGACTTGAAATCTTTTCCAGTGTGCGACGAATTTCACTGTGAAGTTTGTCCAAATGTGTCTGCAAACTTCTACTGTCATTTTGTTGTTGTTAAACTGTATGTTAGAAGCTGTGTACCTTTGCATCAACAAGAGATGATTCAATGCCTTTTTTGTGTTGATGCATCTGATCAACATGTGTTCTCCAATCTTTGTTATCAGTTCGAATAGTCACTGTAAAATTTAAAGGTGCTTTTTAGTTAACCCAAAGAAAAGACTAAACTAGAAAGGTGTCTTTCCCATTTAATGCCTATTTATGCATTCTAATTTATTGATTTACTATGGTCAGTTGAAAACAGAACTTGGCTATGTCCACTTTATGGGATTTTCACTTTCTTGTACTTATTTTTTATTTTTTGACAAAGCTCTGTCTTCCTTCTATTTCATATCCTTGTATCTTGTAGAATTAAGCAGATAACACGGTAGCTATGGTCATATTGACTAATTACTTTGAGTACTAAACCGTTTTGTGTTCATTTTTAAGTGGACATAGATTCTGTTTTAAGCAAAGACTATACCTGCACTATATCCAATGATATAGACTTTTTCAATGTAAACTTTAACAAGTTTAATGGTGAAAACAATGGCTCAAATAGACGTTAAAAGCGACATGCTTTATTGTTCAAACGTTTCGGCAAATGCTCATGCCATCATCTATTTGGGCCGTTATGGCTATTTGGGCCGTTATTTTCACCGTTAAACTTATGAACAGATCCGTATATAGTGCTCCAAACTTTAACAAGGTTTTGGGGTAAATTTGATGATAGTTTAAGTTTTTTGGTATTGGAAGTATATATATGAAAGTGTAGTCTTTTAGCCTAAAGTAATGGTATTTAAAAAAGAGACAGAATCGATGTAAGCAGGAACATGACATAGATTACAATGCTAGTACAATCATGTTTTATTTTATTGTGTTCAGCAAGACCAATTGGGTTAACTTAGTACTTTGAACCAACAAATATACTTCTTTTCAAAAAATACAAATATTTTTTAAGATTATGCATGCAACATACATGTTGCAACCTTCATAGTAAATCAAGCTATGCCACTTTCTGTCCAGACAAAATTAAATCTAAACTGGTTTATGTCCAATAAGTGGGTGGGTTGTAAAGAATAGGAAACATAGGAAATACTAAGAACCAAAAACGTGCTTTGGCCAAAAAAGAGTGCTATAAACTTATTAACCAGCATTATTAATAAATGCCATAGCCACAAACAACTATTCTCATGAAAAAAAAATACATCCCAATATGCAATATCTACAAAACACCACAACGTCTCCACAATTACTGTTGTAAAGCAATAATTATATTTAAGACTATCATTAAATATATCAACAAAAATCTGCACCATGTAGGAATGTAAGACACAAAATCAAGTGCAAAACCTTTCAGTGATGGGGCAACACGTTCCACTTCCAACTTCCATTCATCAGCATTTGTTGAAGAAACCATAATATCTATAGGTTTGGATGCATCACCAGCCTGTCACAGCAAAAGTCTCAATAAACAAGAAGGCAGGGTTAGCAACTTTTGCCATTGCGTATAGGGCCAGGTAAATACTGGGGTGATCAAGTGAACAAAACAGATTGCAAATCTACATGACTAAATCTACTATCTGCAAAAGTTTCATCCAAATCTAACAAATTTTATGGCAAAAGAGGGTGGATAAACTTCAGGAAAGAAAAAAAAAACAATTAAGTAAAGTGTGTCCCCTTCAATTATTAGCATCAACAGAAGTGGTTTAATTTATTTACATACCGTCATGCTTGATGCTGATTTTGAGCCTAAATCTAGAAAGGGTTCAGCCCCTTCATCATCGTCAGAAGCATTATTGGCGTCATAATCACCAATTTCTTCTTCCAATCTTTCAAGTTTCAATTCCGTTTCATCTTCATCAATAATATTTTCTTCCTCATCCTGCTCTTCATATGGATATACTGGCCTTTACAAACGTCACAGCAGAAAATTTATTATCTTTGTTGAACAAGAAACATTTGTGGGCAGGTCATTAAGTGAAAGCTTTCTGAAACCATGCTACCTGGGGTTTGGCTACAGCCTTTTATTATTTTTTTTTACTGAACGAAAACTTTTAAAATAGTAATTCACTAAAGATTCATACAAATTTAGATTCAAACTTCTTATTCATTATAGTAAACTGAAGCTTTTAGTTCCTTAAATCAGTCTGTAGTTTTCATTTTGCAATGTAATATAAATATATAATATATATTTCGCCCATTTAATCGCATCCTCAGTTTCTGTTATTTGTTTTAGTCAAAAAAAAGTGTGGTTTCAGAGAAGGCAGGCCTGTTACAATTAATTAAAGCATGCAGTAAATATTCTTACCTGTTCCATGAAAACTGATTTGTAAGCAAGGCAGCATCAGCTAGTCTGTCAAGTACAAAGCATGCAAATTCTCCACTTCCAGACTTTAATTTTGATGGAGGAAAATCTGTATTAACACCCTGCAGTGAAAAAAGAAATAAAAAAATGGTGTCCTGTACTGTACATAAGTTAAGTCATACAAATCGCCTGAGGTCTTCTAAAATTCCTGAAACTGTTGCATTTGGATCGTCAAATTCCTGTGGCATCTCAAATGGCCTGCCAGCAACATTAATCAGCCATGCACTTAGTGCAGTAAAAATATAAAATTGTTCTCCTGGATTTGTTGCAATTGCAAAGTAGTGTCTGAAAAATAACTGATATTAATCATTTCTGCCTCCAAAAAGAACACAAATATTAACAACAATTTTTGTTGGACAAGAAAATATATACATACACACAACAAACCTTGAAAAAGGTTTAATGTTGTACTTTTTCAGAAAGTGTTCTTCGTAATTTAAAAGCTTTAGTTTGTCCATCAATTCTGACATAACTTCAAACATCTGATACATGGCAGCTAAACAAAATCAGAACAATAATAGATATGTTACTGAATTTTTGTTTAGCCATACCAGATTGGAAAGTAATTGTTTGCCTAAATAATTAGGTAAAATACGCACAGAAACAAATATTTATTTTCTACGTCCAATTATGAGTCCCTATAATAAAATTGCAAAGTTTTAGGTATTTAGTTTTAGTTCACCTGGGCCTCGATCTTCTTCTTCCCCACCCCCTCTTCTGCCATCGTCTGCCATACTTTGGGAAAGTTTTAACGTAAAATTACTAAATGATCATGAAAATACAGCACATAAACACATAGGCCGGTAATCCGGTATGTTTACGTTTACGAAATGTGAGATCTTTAAAAAAAACCTCTGCTGTATTGGAATTTGTAATCACACTTTAACGAAACCATTAAAATAACCCGTAGTTTCCTATTCCCCTAAAAAGTCACACGTCTAGTCGGGAACTCAATTCATTGATATATTTTTTGTGAATTTTATGTTAATTTACTTGTTCCAAATTTAAGCAGCCTTCAATTTACATTTTACAGGAAAGCTGTACAAAACTCAATTGTACCATTAGCGGTCATGTTAAACTTCTCTACTGGTGTGTACTGTGTACCTTATTTGTAGCTGTTTAATCCACAAAAATCAAAAACATCAATACAATTAAATAAGTTACAAAATTTGATGAAAACTTTGTTCAGTTTTACTTGGGCTCCTCTAAAATACGCAATCTAAGCAATCTACGCAAGCTACGCAATCTACTTATAAAACGTATGCAACTTTGAAAAATGTTGACGGTTAGGGTTTATAATAAAAATAACACTATAATTTCATTTTAGGCTTAATATTCACATGTGTGTTGAGAGTGGTACTAAATACCGTATGGTGCCGCATTTTAACACTTGTAAGAAAATTAAGTCCAAAAGGTATCTGTAGCGGCCGTAATTTATTCAAAAATCTGTGCAGCCTGGATCTGCACCGACCGCCGCACTAGGGGGTTTCCTAATTTGTCTTGAACGCAACACTGTCTGCCTGATGGTACAAATTTCTCCTTGGTTGCACAACAGCATTGGTTCTCTGTTAAACGAACAGAAACGTGTCACAATCGGCAACAATACACACATTCAATATGGCCGATAAACTTGCACAAGAATATGTTACATTAAGAAAGTCAACACCTCTTAACTCATACACAAATATTATCACGACATTTAACTCATACAATTTACACATTCAAATTACGTACCAACTTGTTAGGAATCCAGGACTGAATTATAGGCACTTTGACGAACTACGACGTTTCAGCATTTTAATAACTTTAGCTTTCATGTTTTTATAGCTGCACATAATACACTATATTGTTAGCACATAAATATCTACAAAAAACTACATTAGATCCACCACAACTGCAACTACTAAAAAGCCTGCTCACAGCACAGAAAGAAACTGTAAAACGTGGTCAGCACAAGATTGCGACACTAATGACATCACACGCATTGTTACGTTTGGAGATTTCTAACCAATCCTGGCAGACGCTTTGTTACGTCATAGTCAATGAAGTCATATCACTGGTAAACAGAGATTGAAGGCACATTTAAGCAATTCTCGCTGTAACATTCCCGGCCCCGATGTGCGAATCAGTTCGTCACATCTAATAAAACACAACACAACAGCGAGCACATAACAAACACATACACTATGTACACCCGAAAACAATGCGACGCTAGTTTTCGCCCGCCTTGCGAATTAGGCACAATTTAGCAATTGGCCTTTTCAGAGTCCCATTTTTGGTTTTGACCAGTACGGTGCGTACCGATTCATCCTCTGCAGGGTAGGTATCCACGACTCTCCCCGTCAGCCATCTGCCTCGCGGGACGGAGTTGTCCGCGAGAAGAACAAGATCATCATGCGCCAGATTGCGCTCTGGAACAGTCCATTTTTGCCGAACTTGTAAAGTCGGAAGGTACTCGTTGACCCATCTAGACCAGAATTGGTTGGCTAGGTATTGTACCTGGCGCCAACGACGTCTAGCGTAGTTGTCCTTCTTATCGAAAACCCCTGGCGGCAGTGTATCACAAT
>QLIY01002599.1:0-17792 GCA_003260075.1 Phallusia mammillata | reverse complement strand
CACAAACAAAGTGGGATGCACATCTACATTACTATATCCACCATCAGTGTACCCCCCCCCCCATGAATTCTCGTGCGACAACTTGTGTTTGATAGATAGACTTTGGTCCTGGCAGTGTAAAAGCATGACATGTTTTGAGTTACACAAGTTGGGAGTCCCAAACTAGAAGGGTGGCTTAGCACATTCTGTTGTTGCACATACACTGTAACCTATTTTAAAACATTAATATATTTCCTATGCTTTTTTATTTGGTTCCCATATTAGCAACCATCTTTAATAATCTCAGTTGTTTCTGCAGACAGAAACTCATCGGTCCCAACATACAAAGTTGAAAATAATGCATTTCAAGAGATAACCATTTCAAGAAGGTTGGATGTTGTAAGGCAAAACACAGTGATCGGCACTGGGCTTAAATAATATTACTATGTAGAGTACAAACTATACAAATCAGATTCACAACAGATATTGTTTGAAGTATGTCATATTTGATGTTCTTTTTCAAAGAAAAGAAAAAGTAAATAGTGGCATAATGGGGTAAAACAAAAAATAGACACCTATGAATAGCTAATTCTACAAGCTGTCCAGTTTTCATTCAATTTGAACATAGTTAAAAGAGTCATCCATTTTAGAGACCAGTTGGGTAAATTATGGTGCAACAGGGAAAAACACAACAATTGAGGGCTTAAAATAGTATGTTCAATAAACTTTGCACATTTGATTTAATTCCAACGTTTTTTAAACATCACATATTTTCTGGTGGGGTAAATGGAGCTATAGGGTAAAACACAACAATCAACATTTATGATGGGCAAATCCTACAAGGTATCAAAATTTCATTTATTTTAAACGTTGTTTAGAAACGTCGTTTAACCCATTTTAGGGGGCTAGTGGAGTAAAATGTTGAGGCTACAAGGTAAAACACATTAATTAATACCTACAAACAGCATATTCTCCATTCCGCCATTATTTAATAAACTCACCCATTTGAGGGTGCTAGTGGGGTGAAATTGGGGCTACAATGTTAACACAACAATTAGCTCCTATGAATGGTAAATTCCACAAGCTGTCCAAATTTCAGCCAATTCCAACACTGTTTAAATGACTGACCCATTTTGTGGGGGCCAGTAGGGTACTAATGGGGTTTGACACACAAACTAAAAAAGTGAAACCACAATGTATCAATCAATAGTACTACGAAATTTAAGCCCAATCTACAAATGTTTAAAATTTTCACTACTAGATGTGTTTTGAACAACAACAATTATTGCTTCTGTTGTCATAGGGCTGTTAACAACACAACAATCAGCTCCTATAAATGGTAAATTCCACAATCTGTCCAAATTTCAGCCAATTCTGAACTGTTTAAAAACTCACCTATTTTAGAGCACCAACGGGGCAAATACTTGGGTTTTCAACACAAACAAAGTGGGATGCACATCTACATTACTATATCCACCATCAGTATGTGTTTCAGCCAAATCCATCAAACATTTCATGGCAAAACAAGTGAGACAAACTTTAGGAAGAAAAAAAAACAAAGAAAAAACAACAAAACAATTTGAGTAAAATCAATATGTGTCCCCATCCCCTAGGGGACCCATAATGACAGATGTACCTGTATCATTTAACTGTTTTACCAACAGTACAACAAAAAGGGTAACTATATTAAACTGCATTGGATGTTTAATTTAGTAATTTGTATTGTGCCAATATAATAACACAAAAATGCAATTATTTCTTAAAAACCCTGGGATATAACAAACACAAAAGCAAACCTATCAAAAATCACTTCTCCCATTAAAGCAAACATCCACATGAAAAGTGCAAGTAAAAGCAGTATAAAGCTCATTGCACTAAATGCTTTTGAAACACTCATAAGAATAATTCTTGCTTGCTCAAATCTTGAAACCTGTAATTACATATTTGTTGGCAAGCTAAATTGCAAACTTAAGGATATACTTACCATTTTAAGCAACCTTGTGATCCTTAAAACACGAAGAAAGCTTAAACTAGACAAACCGGAATTGCTGACATCATTGTTAAACCATCGAATGAGCTAAACAAAAAAGTGCGTGTTTTGTAGTTCATTTTGTATGATTGACAATCCAGAAAAGTTGTTATTACCAGTTCAAATATCTAATGTAGAATCCACCACAAATGGTGAGTTTATCTGTCAACAATAAATAATTCCCTATTTAATTCCTAAGGTTGCAAAAGCCATCTAGAAGTAACTGAAAAGAGTGGCATTTCTATATTTCACCAATTAACAAATGAACACATTACATAGTAAAAAAATGCACTCCTAATCCTCTTAGAATTTAATCCAGCTTTCAAGCAAGTCAAACCTCTTGTTATGAGTTCTGTTCATTAAGGTTCTGGTCCAGGTTAAATAAATCTAATTGCGGGTTCTGGCAAATTACTAATTTCAAATCGGTTTGCAGTTTTAAAACTGGTTTAAATCCCTGTTTGCTTAATTTTATCCATTATATGCATGGCCTTGTATAAAACTGCAAATAGGTTTTACACCACTTCATGTAATTCATCATCTTTGACACACCCTATCCTATAGATGTTAGCCCACATATTGTTCAGCAAGTTGTTTTAAAATCATTTTTGTGTGTGCTGGTGATTATAAAAAAGAATACCAGTTTGGTTGCCATTAAAAATCACCTGTTGTTCCACAGCAAACGTCTGTAGTATTTGTGGGTCCCCTTCCCTGAGGGTTTCACAATGTCAATTAAAGTTTTGAACAGAAAGAAGGTTTAAAAGGGTAAAATTTTAGGAGTCACAAAACAGGGTAAAAAACAATTTGCAATATCTTTGTCACACAATGGATTCTTAATTTTGACATGAAATAATCTCACAAAACACTGCTTTGGTTAAGCATAATTCAGAAAAAATATTGACATAAGAATAAAGTACACACTACAGAAAACCTCATCAGTAGTTATAGACTGTCATTCAGCTTGACTACTGCATGTTGAGAGACTACAGCATGTTGAGAGGCTACTGCCAGTCAACATACATAGATTGCAAAACAGCATAAAAAAACTGTTTGTTTTGCCTTTGCCACAACATGAAAATCTAGTTTGTCACTGTCTGTAATACTATCTGGAAATTCCAGAAGAATTTTTAACTGTGTTTTTGGAAAACAATAGCTCCGTTCAATTTAGGTATTAAATTCTCAGAGGATTGGGAGTACTTTCTTTTTTACTACTTTTGTATTGGATGTAACATTATAAAAATGTAAACATATGGACAAGGAATCATGAAGTTTGGGTTGTTGGTCCCACAAAAATCGTAATTAAAAGCCATGACAAATTTGTTCAGGAACTCTATATGTAAAAATAGAATGTGATTGCAAATGGCATCCTAGTTTTTTGGGGGTTGAAAACACCACAAAAGTAAGGTATTTTCAATATACTCTCAAAAAGTTTTTTCAACGAGTCTAACTAATCTAGAACAACTCATACCATTTTTAGTGATGGAACAAGACTCGTATGCAGGATAGACATATACCGCTTTAAAGTAAAGATAACACAAGTTCAAAATTAATAAAATGCATCTTTCAGTATCACATGGACTGATTAAGATTGTCACATCCCAAGTAGTTGACTTGACTCTGAATAGCTACTTTCTGATAATAACTCAAACACTTTTCTACAGCAAAGCTTACTGATTTTAACTGAGACACAATGAAACTAACCCTTAACCATTGTCCCTGATTATTGTAGGTAATAGCTTGATTGTGCTGAACATTGAAAGTGTGCAAATTTGTGGCATTGTAAACTTTAAGAAACAAATATAGGTTAAATAAATCGTAGGTTAAATATATACTAATTTTCCAAAGTCTGGTGAGAGCCACAAAAAGAGTTACTGAGAGCCACATACGAGAATTACTGTAAATTATTATGTTAATTACACACCCCATATTTTGCAAAGTGTTATTCCAAACTGAAGCCTATTATATGACACAAAAATATTACAATGGTTTACAGAAGTTGAAACAATTTTTGATTTGATTATTATCCATTATAATGATAAAATATGTGCTTCTAATTGAAAACACATGCAACTGATTTCACTTTATTTCAAAAATCCTTACAAGATAGTTTCTGTGTAACCGTCAAAATATCACCCCCAAACCCCTCTGGATACACCACTTTACACAACAATAACAATAAAACATAAGGTTAGGGTAAAAATATGTGACATTTTTTTACCTACCCATATACTATTTTTGTGCTTTGTTAACAACAGACATTTCTTTACTTGCTTCACACAAGGATGAATGTCTTTACAATATTTTAGTTGAAGTGGAGCAAACAAAACACAGTTTATTGAATAAAGCTAAATTATATTTATATTTTAGTGAAAATGGTCATTCTATTGATTTGTGATTGGCTACTAACCACTGTGGTCAAACAAAGTTGTGTGAAACACCAAAGTGTTAACCTAACAATGCAGCCAGAATAAAAACACACCCTATATACCTCAGGTAAAATTGAAACAACAGTTATGTAAAAATCCAGTTCATTCCATCCATTTTTCCAAAACGTCTTAAAATCATCAACCCATTTTAATAGAATTTCAACAATAAATATCCACAAACAGCAATAATCACATGTTCGAATAACTCTGACAACCTCCTGTAAAATAGAGCAGCTGACTTATTGTTACGAAACTATTTGATTTTTGATTACTTTAAATTGTGCAGACACAAATGTCATTTTAACTGAACAAACAAAAATAGCATAACCTTTTTTGTATTATAGAACAGAAAACTGTTGTATATAGGATTCTTATCTTTTAAACTAAAGTTGGCTTTTCTGTATGTTTCCAATTTATTGTACATACCACATATTATTTGATCCATACCCAAATACATCATTGGGGTCTGTGGGTAAACAGTCAATCAGATTTAAAACTAGAGTGGTGGCTTGGCACATTTGGCATTGCACATATACTATGACCCATTTTGAAATAATAATATATTCCCTACGCTTATATTATATTGGGTCCCACATTAGCCACTGTCTTTCATAACCTTCACTGTTTCTGCAGGCAAAAACTTGAACATGTAAATAATGCACTTTAAGAGATAACCATAATAAAGTTTAGTGTAGTCAGGTCAAAGTTAGGGCACAGTACTGTGCATAAATATCCATGCCATGTAAAGTACAAACTATCCAATTAAGATATTGTGTGAACTATTTTATGTTCTATTTTAAATAAAAGATGTGGTAAAAAGTAAGTCTACAGAGTGAAACACAGCAACTGACACAACTAAATGGCAAATTCTACAAGTTATTTACATTTCATTTAATTCTGACATAGTTTAAAAATGCATCTCTTACTGGGGGAAAGTGGGTTTAATTCTGGGGCTACAGCAGTGGTTCTCAAACTCTTTAACCATTTGGCACATTGAAGAACTAAAATTTTTGTTCAAAGAATGTTAATTTTCAACTTTATTGTGGTGAGTAAGGATGCTTTTCTTCACCAATAACAAGAATAGGAGCTTTGAAATGTTGTCATATGCTTTGTTTCCATAGACATTTTGAACATGGACATAAAACATGGCCATTTCGCATAGTCGGACAAACGCAAATGGCCCAAAAGTACATGCGTTTCCATGACCTAAAGTTTGTTTAAGTGTGATGAGTAGCGGGAAATATTGCCGGTTTCATGTTCTTGGTTTTAATTTGATGTGCGAAAATGATTAATTCACCAAAGTTTAGAAACATTTTTTGTCAGTTGTAACTATTTCAAAATTATTCGTATAGCATAATGTATTAGCAGCTGGAATTCGCTGCCAACAGTATGTGGAAGTGCTTCATAAAATGAGATGTGTTAGCAGAAGGAAACAGGGGAATTGTTGGATGTTTAAAAGATAATCAACTGGATAAGTGTTTGTTTTAATCTTGTACACCAGAGCTCTTCAACCGGGGTTCCGCGGAACCCTAGGGTTCCGTGAACTTTAAGGGTGGCACGGGGAGTAGCAATTCGAGCAGGAATGATTCATAGTATCATTGTTTCGAACAGCAATGCTAGCCTGTGCAATATTGTTAACCTTTGTTACGCCATAGATCAATTGTGACGTAATAAATACAATCTTGTTAAACTCTAGCTAAGTTGCGAAATTAATGTAGAAACGACCGATCCAAATCACACGGCAATGTGTTTCTGTCAACCGTTTAATTCAAGTCAACCTTTGTGATGTGGTTTGGATGTGTATGCATCTTTTTTCTTTGATGTAGCCTACTTGTATTACATTCATTAAAATTATTTTATAGGGGTTCCGCAAAGTTTGACAAAATACCTTAAGGGTTCCGCGTCACTAAAAAGGTTGAAGAGCACTGTCGTACACACTGTGTTCTTAACCATACTTGGTGCTTACAGGTTAAGACTTAAGTGGCAAATAGAGATTCAAATTTAGCAATGCATCTAATATTTGTTGGTTTATTTGTTTTGTTTATTTAAATGATATGTTGAGGTTTAATTGCCTGCATTGTGTACAAGATATGTCACATTAAAATTTAGTACATGGTACATAAGTACAAAATTGTTTACATATAACATCCTCATAAATTCTGTTTTGTTCCATGAAGCAGCGAAACTTAGCAGTGATTGACATCATGAAAATAGGTCTTATCATTCTCTTGTATTTGGGTTTTCAAAACATGTAAAATATGAGTTCGTTTCTCTTATAAGGGCCTGATGTGTTTGTAGTTGTAAAGTAGATTAGAGGCCAAAAATTAGGAAGTTTATTGCAAATTCTTCTGCCACATAAAACCTCAGAAATGCTAGCAGTTCCTGCACACAGAACAATTAATAAAATCATGCCAGGCTGCATCCGAAATACAATATTATTGAAAAACGAAAATTGTAAATTTACCCTGGTCATCTCATCAGTGTATCTGTTTTGACACTTTGGGTCTTGGTGAGCTTTCCTTGACCACCTTAGCAAATAAATATTTCTGGCTCTCTAACATCTTACATGTCTCAATTAGCTAGTTCATCTCCATTACGTCTATGGGGTTAAAATGCTGGGCAACATGTGCTTAATACTTAAGTTTAACTGGCCCTTAGAAAGTTTACAATGACAAACAATTATGATGCATAACTAATCAAGAGTTTAATTCATTGCTCAGATTCCAAATCCAGGGCAGTCAAAAATTGAATATAAGCTGCTTGATAAAATCTCTTATGTTACCATAATGATAAAAACCATTTGCAGATAACTTAAACTTAACAGTCGTTTTCATTTTTGCAACTAAACACCTGAACCAGCGCAGGCTCAATACAATGGCCATGTAAAGACGGCCATAAGCTGTATATCTACCCCGCGAGAAAAACATACGAAAACCTGGCAGTTCATCATTTGTGCCACTTCCAAATACGGGTCATACAAGATGGACATAAAGTGGCTATGGAAACAAAGTAATACACACTAACTTTTGGTCATAAAGTCCTAAAACACTGTGGAATGTTTGCACTTTTAAAACACGGAATATTTCGCGACAAACTTACAAATTTCTCACGGTACACTAGTGTGCTGCCGCACACAGTTTGAGAATCACTGGGCTACAGGATAAAACACAACACCCATTTTTGGAGGCTAAATGTTGGTGCTACAGAGTTGAACATAACAATCTACACCTTTCAAAAGGAATATTCTACAAGCTGATCACATTTGAGCCAATTTGGACATTGTTAGAGAGGTGAAAATTGTGGCTTTTAAGTCAAACAAAACAAATGGCATATCTACATAACTATATCTACTAGTGATGGGACGACACCACATTTTGAAATGAGTACTGATGTCGTGTCTGGCTAGCACATGTATATACCTTCGATACTGAGTACCGGGTACGATTACTGAGCCTGATTACAGGGTACTTAAGTACAGTGTTGTACTTAGTTGTATATCACCTGCTAATTTATCTGCCATGGCCGGCGTACAGGTGTGCACACACACATGCAGAAAAAAGTAATCTTCATACGATAGCGAAAAAAATATGTAACCTGGCGGAACTTTTTCCCAAATTTCCACTGTCCGAAGCATATATTGGCACAAAGTTTTCTGTATTCTTATAGTGTAAACCGGCCTTTGGTATGGAATGTTGGTATCAAAAACTGAGACAAAACATTTCGATACCCAGTACGAGTATTGATACCACTGAAATCGTTCGATACCATCAATACCGAGTACCCGTCCCATCACTAATATCTATCATCTGTAAAAGATTCACCCAAATCCACCAAAGATTTCATGGCAAAAGTGCACGGACAAACTTCAAGGGAAAGAAAAACAAACAGAGTTACATCAATATGTGTTCTCTTAGGCTAGGGCAGGGGTCACCAAACTTTTTTCACTGCGGGCCGGATATGTTTAATACTGAATCGCGCGGGCCGCATAGTTTATATTAGTGATTCATCGGTTGGCCGAAACATTTCGGCCGAATATGCTGTTTTTTGATGTTTCGGTTTCGGCCCGAACTTTTTTAAAAATGCGGCTGAAACCGAACTTTTTCATTGCATGGAATTCATGCCTAAACTATCATTTTCACCAATACCAAACGTCATAAATTAACTAATTGTTGTTAACTAAAAAATCTATGAAATACGAGTCACGTTGTCTGCAAAATATTACACGTTTAGCAAAGCTTCAGCATTGTGAAACTGATTTTGGTGTGTCATAATTCACTTCACTCACATCAACGACACAAGGTTCAGTTGGAAACATCCATATAAACGGGGAATTTTAGGTTCGGCCTGATTCGGCCGAAATTATTCGACCTAGTGGCCGAATATTCGGTTTCGGCCCGAACCTTTTGAGGCAGGTTCGGTGCATCACTAGTTTATATGCCCTAGTCTTTCCAAACTTAGCCCGCGAAGCAATGTTTGTAGGGTCGCCAAGATATGGTCTTTCTGCAATCCCATTCAAAATCTGGTGATGCGACTGTTTAAAACTGTATAGTTAGTCTTATCTTACGAGCAATGCTTGTATATTACGTCACAAGTAACAAAAGAAGGCAATTGTTTGTGCACAATTAACACTTGCAGTCTTGTCTGTGACGTAACAAACTGGCTTTGAATCAATCTCGGGCGAATCCTATGAAACTATAGGTAATCTACATATCGCGACAGGAAAACTTTCGTAAGGAGTAGATTAATTTTTTAATGTTACAAAGTTATCAATACGATTCGGCAAACCAAAAAATGTGGTTGCGGGCCGGATGAAATGACCTCGCGGGCCGTAGTTTGGTGACCCCTGGGCTAGGGGAACCAATAATTACCTATTTAGAACATGTGCTTAAAATAAAATTATTAGAATCACTCTTTCCTGATTAAAGGGTGCAAATAAGTTGTGTTAAACCTAGGAAAATAAATGAAATCAATCTAAACCAAGTGGTGTAAGTAAACCCAACCACCTCCTTTTAATGTAAATACAGAAAAATACACTAACAAAAATCTTAGGTTATACAGACAATTCCATTTCACACAACACCAATTTGGATAACACCGGCCCTTTAGGCTTTATAGTTGCATTCAGTAATGCATTCATCTAAAAAGTTAGGTTTGGATAATTACCCCTTATCAATCTTTTTACCCTCACCACACCAGATTCTAGTTCAATATGCTGTTTAACTTATTATAATTTTATTTTTACTGAGAACATGTTCAGAGTAATCGTAACCATGAATGTTGAGTTGAGTTGTTTTCTCTGTTTAGGTTAGGGATACACAACTTACCATATATGTAGATTCTGTTGTTTCTCCAATTTCTGCATCCACAACAAGCAAAACAGCATTCACCAATATTAGAATAAGCATAAAGTTTTGAAACCAGTTACTATCTACCACCCAGTTTGCCCACATGTCAAGTGGTGGATAGGTAGTTTCCCGGCACTTTATACGCTTCCATCTTCGTTCTTGTTTTGTTACAGTTGACTGTTAATGTTTATGGCATTTAAGAAATTAAGACTAATCTTACAATGCTTTATATGTAACCTTTTGTTTTTTAACTAATAAAATTGTTTTAACTAACATTTGTAAGACAGCTTTAAAAATGAAAAAGGTGGATTTTTATATGTAGCCAATTTGATCATTTTTTTGTCCTATTATTTTACCATATACACCATTAGCCATATTTACAAAAACATATTTTTTGTACCGTTAGCTTGGGGATTGCACTAAACTTGACAAGAGCATATGGATTTTCGCTTAAAATTTTTTTTCGTTTTCGTTTGTTCTCTATGTCATCAGGGTGATACTTGGGTGCTTCAAGACCTTGCTCCATTTCATTAAGGTTTTCAAGCAACCTAAAGTCACGAATGAGCCTCATTCGAAACCTGTAATAAAGAAACCAAAAGACCATCCAAAACGTTTACCAACAACAGTAATTGCAAATAAAATGCAGAATCATACCGCTCAGCATGTCCTGTCAAAATTTCAGTGGGATGGTGTTTTTCTGTCAGTGGTTTTGATTCATGTTTGTTCTGTTTTGTTTGGGAATCAACCTGTACAATTACTAAAATTGTTTCAAAAAAAGGAAAAGAGCGAAATACATTATTGCTCCCACTCTGTGGAATCAGACAGGTTAAAGTAAGTTCAAGTCATAGGATTTTATTAAAAAAGAAAACCAAACAAACAATGCTTCAACAGATAGCATTGTTAAACAAACAAACAAGTGTGCACAAAAATACTTTACTCTTTAACATTACACAGTGATAAGTTAGGGTTTAAAAGTTATGTCATCAAATACTTTGGGTTTAAACTGAGATACCGTTTTTGAAAAAAGTATGATACCATAATACCAGAGCAAACTAGAAAAGTGGCTTTCTGATATACTTCCATTTCATATATTCTATACGATATTTATCAATTTACTATACTATACACAATTTTATCTACATATATGATTGTTTTTGCAAGCAAAAACGTATATGATTGTTTTTGCAAAAAATGGAAGCAGAAAGTTTACTTAAATCCTCTGAAAATCAATTAAAAATTCTAGAAGCAGATCATAAGATAAAAGCTGCCCCAGCGGAAGCTGATTTATGGGAAAAGACGTCTTCGTCTGGGTCATGTTTTGCTGGATTTCAGCCAGAGATGCAAGTTGAAGTACCAGTCTTCTCACCTGAGACCAAACCCGAAGTAGTAAAAGAGGAAAAGCAAGCATCAAACTCTGGCATTATTAACAGTTCAGAAGCGCAGGTAACGGACATTCTGTCCTCCTCGCGTTGCGAACCTAAACCAAAAACGGAAGTGCTGAATCATGAGCCAGAGGTGAGTGACCTGTGTCGTGTTGCTGCAGTCTTGAAGGCAGGGATTGAGCTTCCCAGGCCACAGCTATTGTATTTTGAAGGTGATCCGCTAATGTACACGCGTTTCATCATAAGCTTTGACGAAAATATTGGTCGACGTGTAGACAGCGACAGTGTGAAGCTTAATTATCTCATCCAATACTGTCGAAAAGAAGCACATGCAATGATTGCCTTTTGCGTTGGCCTTGACCCTCCGGAAGGTTACCGAAGGGCTCGAGAGTTGTTATTCGAGCGTTACGGACGTCCTATTATTATCGCACGTGCGTACGTGGATAAGCTAAGTCACTGGCCTTATCTGAAATCCGATGATACTGACGGATTGATAGAGCTAGCACAGGCATTAGAAGAGTGCCTGGTGACCCTGACTCATCTGGGATACTTCGCAGACATCAACAATTTTGAAAATATGCTGAATATAATAAAGCGGTTGCCGTTTGCACTGCAAAGTCAATGGAGAAGACATGCAGCTAAAATCGAAAGGAATGGGGAAGAGCCTCGTTTCTGTCACCTTGTTGAATTCGTTAAGAAGGAAGCGTACATTGGAACCACGATGTTTGGTCGAGTGTTGGGTCCTCGGAAGGACAGAGATACGCAGAAAAGGCGCAGCAAATCTCCTACGACGAGGACAAGAGCATCGACTCATGCGACATCGGTTGCTCCGGGAAACGAGCGTAAGGCTGAACCGAGAAGTCCTCAGAAGCAGGGATGTCCCTTGTGCAGTAAATCGCACGACCTTGGCAATTGCGACGTGTTCAAACGGAAGACCTTTGTAGAGCGAAGGAAGTTTCTGCGTCAAGTTCGGCTGTGTGACAATTGTTTCGTAAAGGGTCATATAGCAAGAACATGTAGTTTACCAAGCTCTTGCACCATCGGCGGATGCCGTGGAAAGCATCACAACCTTCTGCACTGGACAGAATGGAAGACTTCTTCAACTGCACCCGTACGCGAAGCGTCTACGCAGGCCTCAGAAGAGAAACCCACATCATCAAATGCAACTGTCACCTCATGCAGAAAGTGTGTAGGCTACCTTAACATAGTGCCGGTAAAGGTTACGGCCAGTAATGGTAGAAATCTGGAAACTTACTCCTTTTTGGATCAAGGATCGACTACAACCTTGTGTGACAAACGTCTGATCGAGCAGCTAGACGTCGGGGGGAGAAAGACAACGTACTCCTTGACCACGGTCAGTGATAGGTCGCAAAGAAGAGAAGGTTTGGCCGTCGATTTAATGGTGGCGTCGCTTGACGGAAAGCAATCCGTACGATTAAACCACGTTTTGAGCGTGGACAGTTTGCCAGTCTCCCTAAACAGAATACCGGAAGGGTCGCTTTGGCGATGGCCTCACTTGCGTAATTTAGAGTTTCCTGTCTTGCCCCATGGGGAAGTCATGTTGCTGATTGGAGCAAACGTTCCCGAGGTGTTCTGGATAAATGATGAACGAAGAGGCGGAAGAAAGGAGCCAAGTGCCGTGCGTTCTATGCTCGGTTGGTCGCTTGTAGGTCCTTGTCATAGTAATGGTTCAAGAAGTTCACAGATACGGGTGAATTTTGTAACCTCGCAGGACGAAACGTTGCACCAACAGATAAAATGCATGTGGGAAAGCGACTTTGGCCAAACCGCGTTGTCACCCGGAACGACACTGTCGAAAGAAGACAGATACGCATTGAAGCAGATGGAAAGCTCAGTGAAGTGTCATGACGGACACTACCAACTGCGATTGCCATGGAGACCAGGTGCTCCAAACTTGCCAAATAACCGTGCTATGGCAATGAAGCGTTTGTCATACTTGAAACGGCGATTGGAAACTGATTCGCAGCTGTATGAGAAGTACAAGCAAACGTTGGATACCTACTTGAACGAGGGATATGCCAGACGTTTAAAGGGCGACGACAAGGAGCCGGAAGATGGCGCTGTTTGGTACCTGCCGCATCACCCGGTTGTACACCCGCAGAAACCTGGAAAGGTGAGGGTCGTCTTTGACTGCGCCGCCAGATATCATAATATTTCGCTGAATGACCAGCTTTTGCAAGGCCCAGATTTACTCAACAGTCTTTTTGGGACGCTTGTCCGATTTCGCCAGGAACCAGTTGCTTTTGTCGCCGATGTAGAAGCGATGTTTCACCAGGTAAAGGTTGATCCGATCGATACATCTGCACTAAGATTCGTTTGGTGGCCTGAAGGCGATTTATCGCGTGAACCCGTTGATTACCAGATGCTGGTGCACATATTTGGTGCAGCCTCGTCTCCTTGCTGTGCTGGGTACTGTTTGCAGAAAACTGCTGAAGATAACAAGGAGAAATTCAGTTCTGAAGCGGTTTCGACAGTGAAACAAAACTTCTACGTGGACAAAAGTCCGTAGGGAACGAAGACGATGCAATCAAATTGGCTGGCGAGTTGCGTGTATTGTTGCAGCTCGGAGGATTTCGGCTGGGTGAGCAACAGCGAGCGCGTGTTGTCGTCAGTCCCAACCGAAGATAGATCCGTACAGTCGATTGTATTAAATGTTGATGTGAAGAACATGGAACGTGTGCTTGGAGTTTTGTGGAATTTTCGCACCGACGTGTTTGAATTTGATGTAAAGGTCAAAAGGAAGCCTGTAACGAGGAGAGGAATACTTTCCGTGGTCAGCTCCTTGTTCGATCCCTTGGGTTTCGTTGCGCCTGTAATATTACATGCGCGAAAGCTTTTGCAGGAGCTTTGCAAAGAAAATTATGGCTGGGATCAGGAAGTTCCACCGGATATAGAAAAGAGATGGAACGCATGGATTTCTGAGCTTCCAGGTCTATCAGAAATTAAGATTAAAAGGTGTTTTCAGACCACTGGACTTGAAGTCAAGACGCACGAGCTGCATCATTTCGCAGATGCGTCTTCCTGTGGATACGGAACAGTCGCATACTTGCGAACAGTGGATGAACAAGGCAATGTGCATTGTTCTTTTGTTACTGGAAAGGCCCGTCTTGCGCCTTTGAAGATGGTGTCCATTCCCAGATTGGAATTGACCGCAGCTACTCTTGCTGTCAAGATGGACCAAGTTTTAAGGCAGGAACTTGACTTGGATATCGGACGATCCGTGTTTTGGACCGATTCAACTGCAGTTCTGCAATCCATTTACAACGTAAATAAGCGTTTTTGTACCTTTTTCGCCAACCGACTGGCAAAAATTGAGGAAGGATCCGACGCGTCGCAGTGGAAGCATGTTCCTACTGCACTAAACCCAGCTGATGACGCATCTCGTGGGTGTACTGTAAAGGCTTTTCTCCAAAACAAGCGTTGGTTCACCGGACCTTCGTTTTTAGGCAGCGATGAACGTCACTGGCCTACGAATCCCGTGAATACCAAAGATGTTCCCGAGGAATATTTAAACATGAAACCGAAGAAAATGTTGGCTGTGCATGTTGCAGAGGAGCAGTGTTTGTTTGATGATTTAATTTGTCGCTATTCTTCATGGAAGAAATTAAAGAAGGCAGTTGCTTGGCTCCAGCGATTCGTTGACTATCTGCGTTCTCAGAAGGACCAACACCTATCCAAAAGACTGACTGTCGCTGATCTTGAAAGTGCTGAGCTAGCGATTGTCAAATATGTTCAAGGAAGACAGTTTTCTGACGAAATAGAGGCATTGTGCAAGTGCGAAGACTTAGATCGCACCGGGAAGAAGAAAGTCATGAAAAAACTGCCATCAAAAGCTCTTCATAGACTCAATCCTGTTTTGATTGATGGTGTGTTGCGAGTGGGTGGCCGTCTGGAAAGAGCACCGATTCCCTTTGAAATTAAGCACCCGATGATTCTCCCAAACGCACATCACATTACTACTTTGATTATTCGCGAGACACACGCTAATGTTTGCCATTCCGGAATGTCGCACACTTGGGCAATTGTTCGTCAGAGATATTGGATTGTGCGAGGTGGTGTAGCGGTAAGAAGAATCCTTGGAAACTGTGTGTTCTGTCGAAGAAGAAATGCTTCAGTCTCGAAACAAATGATGGCCGACTTACCTGTTGAGCGCACGACTCCGGGTGAGCCACCGTTTTCGTCTGTGGGTGTGGATTACTTTGGGCCCATACTCGTGAAACAAGGAAGAAGCGAAGTCAAACGATACGGTTGCATCTTCACGTGTATGACCGTGCGTGCTGTGCATTTGGAAGTAGCACGATTTGGAAGTAGCATTTGGAAGTATGTTACAGCGAGAATTAATTATTCCGCTTGGCTGATTTAAGTTCTCCTTTATTCGTGACGTATTGAAATATTCATCCGCGACAGAGCATGTGCTTAGGGTAGATACTTTAACACCAAAAACTAGCGGCACTGGAGTCCGGTTCACTTTAGGTCAAGAAGGTAACGTCAGGTCAAATGTTTGAAAAAGCTTGTTTTTGAAGTTATTTATGATTTTAAACCTTCACCTGACCCGAATAGCCCTAACCGCAGGCATTTCTACAAGTCTGCAAAAAAAACACAAAAATTAAACGGGATTTGAACCCAAAGATCATGCGCACGAGGCATTGTTTTTTCCACTACACTACAACAACAGTTGCATTCTAGTGGTTTAAACAACACTAATAAACTTTCATAAACTATTTGTCATTTGACCTAAAGTGAACCGGACTCTAGTGCCGCTAGTTTTTGGTGTTAAAGTATCTACCTGTGCTTAGACGCCACGTTTTCGTGAGCTGCGTTAGTTGCTCGGTTTCCATTCAATTTAAGTGAATTTATCCTAATTTCTTGTGTCTATTTGTTTATAGTGAAACTGTAAATGTTGAGAGCAATAGCTAAAATGCTGAATTGTCAGTTGTGGAACCTCTAGCCGCGTGCTAGTAAAGTCCTGGTTACCCAACGGTTGGTATGTTTTATGTTCTTATTTGATTTGTGTTTGACTTGTGTTAATGTGTATTCTTACCGTAACTGGACTTATTACAAGTAATTTGGAAGTAATCTAATGTAAAATATGACCGATTACTGTACATTTAATTTGAAACCTTTTGTGTACTGCTAAAACTGCTTATTGTGTAGTTATTACTATGACGTCATAATGTGTACGTATGGCTTATGTATGTTATTTGTGTTTACAGAAAAACCGTTGCCGTTGCTATTGACGTTGTCGCCTTGCTGTTAGTCGTCAGCGTTGCCTTTTATCGTTGAACAAGATCATTCGTTGCTTACGCAAGAGTGGGTCGTCTTGGAGGACAGGCTATAGGACGGGCGCGTTTTACAAAAAGGGTTACCTAGTGTGACGAACGGCGCAGGGCCCGGCTGCGCACCTAGCGGTCGTTACACGCCCTTCAAAATTAACTAAGTGCCAGGCTGCCAGCAATATTAATCTACTCCAACTTACCCCTTCGGCTTCACGAGTCTGGGTCTTTGGTTGTTCGGGTAACAGCAATGCTGTCCGTGTATTAGGTTTGACTCCTGGCAATAGCAATGACATGTTTCAAAGTAAAATAACAGCACAAATATTATTTTATTTTGCACTTTTTGGTAGCAGTTCTGGACTCATCTGCAAGTAAAACACCAATTTTAACACTTTGGAACAAAATTATGGGTTTTGTGACGCAACAATCAACGTTTTTTTAGGTCAAACCAGCAAGTCAAAAGGAAAATGTAATGATTTCCATGCCAATTTGTCCAGATTAGTCGCTGTATAGGAAATCTGCCGCTGCGATAAATTATTATCTGCATCAATGTACGTTAATTAATGATAATTCCTGCAATAAATCAATCGGAATCAAATTTTGAAAATTTTTATGACTTAATAGTAAGTGAGATGTGTATAATTAAGCTGCTCCAGTGCAAAATTTTCTTATTTGAAACAAAAGGTTAATTTATTTGCTGCGATGGACTCGTTTTAGGACCTGTGTATTATTTTCATAATAAAGGTAGTAATCCCAGTACATACTTTTTTTCAGCCAGGTTAAGCGGCAGTTTTGATTTATCGTCAAAGGCAATGTAGCCTAACTGCGACAAAGAGTGTGCGTAATTCTTCTTTTGCAGATCGGTCAGTCACGTAAACATACTATTTAAAGCAGTGAGGTCAAAAACGTTTTCTAAGTCGTAGTTTGGTACTAATATATAGGTTACCAGATTTACGGAATTTCCCAGACAATTTGGGCGTAAAATCTGTGTCCGGAATTCATTTTAAAAAACTCTTCTGGTGCCTGGAATTTCAACGTCAAGTAGCTTAACCTTAACTTAAGTTAACGACAGTAGTTTCCACCATTCTTTTTATGGGGGACTAGAAGGTCGACATTATAACTGTTACCTGTGCTGATTTTGATACACGAACACGATGCACCTTACCGCGTATATTCGTGCGACCACGCGTCTTGGAAACTAACAATATTCAGTTAAAAAGAACGGATCTTGAAAAACTTTATGTTTTGTAACATATTTAAAAACAAAACAGCGCTTTTTATCTCTGTGATAGTATAGGGTTGCCATATTTTATGATACACAATCCCTGACAAAATTTATC
>QLIY01002598.1:0-17806 GCA_003260075.1 Phallusia mammillata | reverse complement strand
TGCCTATAACCTATCCATAGGCGCCGGCAGACATTTTTACAGAGGGGTGGGTGGGGGGAGGGGTCAAAATTTAGTAGATTATTATATTACTATATTAAATTACTTAATCAAGTAATTATGTACACATTGCATAAAACATATGCAGTAAATTTGCGTCAACGATGAAGAATCCCCGCAGAGCCACAGAACTATGTACCATTTTGTCCGTTTTAAAAGCATAAAAGCGGCAGAGGCTATGAAAACAATAACAGCTACGTAAACAAAGCAGACACCGTTAAAGTCGTTTGTTAAGGGGCGTGCCCCCTCATGNAATTTAGTAGATTATTATATTACTATATTAAATTACTTAATCAAGTAATTATGTACACATTGCATAAAACATATGCAGTAAATTTGCGTCAACGATGAAGAATCCCCGCAGAGCCACAGAACTATGTACCATTTTGTCCGTTTTAAAAGCATAAAAGCGGCAGAGGCTATGAAAACAATAACAGCTACGTAAACAAAGCAGACACCGTTAAAGTCGTTTGTTAAGGGGCGTGCCCCCTCATGCCCCATACGTGTCGGCGCCCATGAACCTAAAGGAAGATTTGTGGTGTTTTTGAAACGTTTTGGGTAGGATAGAGTCTATCTTCCGATTCGCTATGTCTGTAATTTTTAGATCCCCACATAAAGTTTTCTTCTTGGACACTAAAGAACAGATTGGATAACTTATTTGACAAGTCATTTGCACTAAGTTTTTTGTATGTAGACATTCCGTATACAGCGCAAGTTGGCTTCACTGTAGTGGGAATTCTTTATATTAGTCTTTCATCTATTTCTTGGATCTTAAACGGTTGCAACAAACCAAGGCCTGGAGCTTTTTTAGATCTTATTGCAGGTATTATGGATTGTGACATTACTACTTTAACATTTTTTGTTTAATTTTTGTCGCTTGATTCATAACTTAAATGTTATTGAGAAGCGAACTATAACTATTTTAAATGCTTATCTCAATACGAAACAAACACTTACAAAAATATGTATACTTTTGTAGTTTGGGTATTAGTTTTTTTTTTTGCAATTAAACCTTTTTGATGACAAATCTTGTTTTGCTGTTAATGTTTAGGATTGCTGATGTTGTTCGGTGTTTTTGCATATGCCCTATACGTGGATAATACCAAGAGCGACATCAGACCCACTCTATTGATCACCTTTTTTATCGGACTTTTAAAAATTTTCAGCTCTTTGTTTTCGTTTGCAAAGGTGAGTCGAGAAGATTTCTGGTAGTCTGTTGACACAAGTTCGTCAGGCTTTTAAAAAATACTTTAGTCTAGAAAAAATAATTTACCTAGATAGTGTGGCAGAGATAAAGACTTTCGTTGCAGTACGTAGTTGCACTTTATACATATAACAGAGAATGTAGCCTACAAGTAAAAATTATTACGAAAACGTTTCATAAACTGTACATGTTTGTACAGCTGTATGCTGACAATGAAAAAGATTATCTTGCAAAGTACCTTGAAAAAGCAGATGACAAATGGGATTTTATGTCATTTGGACTGTTGTTTGTGACATTCATTTTCATGATAGTCACCTTATCTATATGTGGATGGAAGGATCCACCTACACGTCTGTGGGTTAGAGGTGCGCTTGTTTGTGTTAAAATCTCGAACTATTTCAATGTTGGTTTAAGTACAATCTGGAAAAGGATTTATTGGGCTAACAGGGTTGTGATTTTTAACCTCGTTGAAACTACGTTTCTATCATTAGGAACTAGGTTGAACTTTTATAGCATCGAATTGTAGGCCATATTGCTTTGGGCTGCTTCAAAATTTTAAACTTATGATTCATGGTTAAGGTACAAAATTTATGACACAAATGAAAAAGTTCTAAGTAATCATGTGAAAATGTCTTCATATTTTATGCGTCTACAAATTCGGCACCAACACACTGTTTGTTTTTAGGTTTATATGATGAGAATGATACCGTCCGTGTTCTTTCTGGAATGCTAGTGGCTTCGTTTATAATATGTTCATTAGCTATATTGGTTTTCGTTTTCGGTCCTGACTCAGTATATATTACAATGACGTTCAGAATACTGATGTTTCTTTCCGGTGAGTTAGTTTAACGCTTGTTACTGTCATAAAATAACAAATTAATATAATTCTAAATTGTGATTCAGTATTTAACAAAAAAAGTAAATTTAAATTTGAGTGAATGTTGTAATTCAAGACTGATTTTATTTAGAAACTAAATGTGGCCCCTCATATCATTGATGATGGCATAACTATTGAAAGAAACCTTTGAATAATAACCAATGTCGCTTTTTCCCTTTATTTGGGCAGTTTATTAAAGTTTATTAAAATGTAAACATAGTTTTTTTGTCGAATACGGCGTTTTTCGGACGTCTCCAGATCTGTTATTGCCTACCCCCCCCCCTTCCCTTTATTTGGGCAGTTTATTAAAGTTTATTAAAATGTAAACATATAGTTTTTTTGTCGAATACCTGAAACTGCAAGCTCGTTTATGATTGATACATGTAGACATTATGAACGACCTTTTTTGTAGGATTATGTTTCATCTTTTCTATGGCGGCCTTTACTTTCGACTTGTACCGACGAATATACAGCGGGGAATTGCGACCGGGTTCGGCGATGGATCTTGGCTGGGTGACCGCTTTATTATTTGTGATGGCATTCTGCCCGCAAGTTGTACTGTTCCTCAGTGAAGTGTTCGCAGAACGAAAGGAGAAAAGAAAGAAACTCGACCTTCTGCGCTACTTGGCTGGTGTAATCGAGTTGGTGTTCCTAGTCGCTACATTTTTTGTACCGATACAGCGGCACGAAGAACCAATCAGCATGCTTTTTACCATGTTCGCCCGGAAGGCGTGTAACAGAGAGCAAGAGGCATGTGGGTATAAGCTTCCTTGTGGTGAAACCTAAGTAAAAACACACACTTTAGGATAATACCGGTATACGCAAATAAAGTGTTTTTCACTCAGCATATGTGGTGAATTAAGCTAAACTTTATTTCATAAAAAATACGACTAAAAGGTTTCTGTTCAAATTTATTTGTTGTTGCAGTCCTCAACAAACATGCTCAAAAAGTTTTTATGGCGTGTATAAATATTTTTATTTCTGTAAGAATCCTTCTTGCTCTACTTGGTTATGCAAAGAAAAAACGTCTGTGGAAGGTGCGGCTTCTTGGTCTTGTTTTCACCAATAGTTTTACCAACATTTTGAAGTATTTTTGTACTAATTTTCTGTTTGTTTAAAGAAGCTGAAATCATGGTGTGCTTGTAACAAAACAACAAACGAAGGTGAAGAAGCTGTAAGTACAAATAGAACATTTTTTTCATTTAACTGAAAATACTTGATTTGAAGATTTTGACTCCTGTTACCAATTAAGAATATTGGTAAAGATGGTCTACTACAACTACATTATCAAAACAAACAATAAACATTGGCACAGCCAGGGTAAAATTGACCGTTTGGCTTAATTGACTTTGGTAGTTTTACATAGCTGATTTAAGTATGGTTTGTTTTACTTAAAATACTTATTTTTTTACAATTGTAACATGAATTTAGACAATTACCATATTTTTATGCTTTGTAGCCACTCATAGAAGGCGAAAACGAAGTAAGCAAACCAGCTGTTTTTTGTTTGATAAATATCGATCGCTATTTCAATGTGTTTGTAGAAAATGATTTGCTTTGTTTACTTTTATTTATTAACAACCTATGTAGACACCAAAGCAAAAGAAACAACAAGCGACATAATATGAAACTTGCGTACATGCAGATACAATAATATAAATAAATCATTTTAATTTTATTTTAAATCTTTTGTCAAAAACATATTGCCAGACGTGAGTGACATGCAAACCTACCAATTTTATAAAATTCGGTTGTAATGGTAGAAAAAATAATTATTAATCTAATTTTTTAATGTGCATATGTGGATTTACATAACTTAGGCCTATATAGTTTTTGCTTTGTTTGCTGAACTGCATTATTTTTTTTCATTTTTTTTTCTTCAGGTAGACGCTTGTTGTTTGTCAGTATTGAAAGTCGTTTTAGGTGAGTGCCTCGTTTAAAGGTTTTGACACGAATACTGGATATTGCTTTCTGTATGATTTTATTTTTCTGTATGATTGTCAGCTTTGTTTTGTTCCTCATTTTCCTTTTTCCATAGCTCTGCATAATATCAACCACTAAGTTTCAGTTATAATTTAGGTTACTGTGTAGAGATACACAAATTTTTATACAAAATCAAAAATCAAAATTACAAAAATCAAAATTTTTAAAATTAGTTAAACATGCAAAGAGTCTATTTTGTCTGACCTGTGTATAGTTGCAGCATAAATATAAAAAAGGTTAATTCAAGTAGTCATAATAAAGAAGCCAAGAATAATTGGGTTGTAGATGCTCAGGAACTTAGAGTAAACTTTTTTATTGCATTTCGTTAAGCTGCTTTTCTTTTCATCTGGAATTTATGCTATTGGATCATTTTGAACTCAGCCAAAGATGACATGACCACGGTGTTGGTGTGTCTGTTAGGCGCGTCGATTGCATTGTTTACACAAGCAATCATTGAATTACAACAGGTAGGCAAGAATTACGATCGGTCGTTTGAGCTTTTTTTATGTACTGATATGAAAATAGATGAAATTAAAAAAATGACAAAAAAATGTTAAAAAGCCTGAAACGGGGCCATATGAAATTTAGTATTTGTAGACTATCGCACTTTGACGTGTTTGTGTTAAATAGAATCACTTTGTATGGGCCACTAAGGTTTAGTTAAGTACAAGAAGGTATCACCCATTTAGTCACCTAAAATTACATCAAAATATTATCTGGACAATAGAAATTTTTGATACTTTGACTTCTAGCTTGTTCTAATTCTTATTTTTGTATTTGTCATATTTTACAATTTCTATTCTGAGTAGAAAACGTATTTTGTCAAAAATTTTATTACTAACATCTTTATGTTGAGATTCATATTATTATGAAAGTGAAAACATATTTTTTGCACAGGTTATAAACGCTGGAAAAATATTGTGTTGTCTTCATGAGGTAAATTCTTATGACATCGTAAACTTAGTAAAAACTGTGTTGAAAACGCTAACATCATCATTTCTTTAATATCTCATTGCGCCTCTTAACTGTACGTTTAATAGAGTTTGATTTCTGCAGAAATTTCAAAATATGAGGAACTGGGCGAAAGAATATTTCATCAAGGTGTGCGATTTGATATTTCTATTACTTTTAAAGTAAGCTAAGCTATAAAAGATCTTGTGAAAATAACTAAACAAGTTGATATGTATCTCAAAAATGTCGCTAAACTGCTTGGCTGTTTTGCTTATGTGTAACCTTAATTTTGTTTTAAAAGACAAGTACGATATTACAATATGTATATCGAATATACTAACGAAACAAAACTAATGGCTTAAAAGAATAAAATAAAACTGCACAAACTTGGTGAAGATTTAATTGTGATGTTAAAAAAGTTATATCTTAGTAAAAAATAATTAAAACTTTGTCAAAAACAAGATGCCATGATACATTTTGTCGGACTAATGTTTTGCACAGACATGCAATTGTGAAGGATGCAATACCTGTCGCAACCAGCAAGCTGGAACACAACAAAAGGTGTTTCTTAACTAAGTATATTTTTATTGTGTTGAACACTGCATTGATTGTAAAACTTGTTTCTATGGTAACATACTGATCGACTAAAAGTGATGCATTAGTACAGTAACAAACTGAGTGTTTTACTTTTTCTAAAACATAGTCAGATGTAGGCAAACAAGTTCTAAATAAACTAACGGGGTGGTAGAAAAGAGTAATTAACACCAAGCGAAATCATCACAAAAGTTTACTTGAAATGTTAACTAGAGATTTTGTTTTTAAAGGTATACAATTAAATTTTGTAAAGGATTAAATTAGTTTATTGCTGAAAATTTTACCAAATTGTGCACAATATATACAATTAACCAGATATCTTTTTAAGGTTTTCTGTTGTGATAGAACTACAGCGTTATCCTGTTTATTGATTCTGTGTAAGACACTGAGCCAGGTAATTTCAAGTAACATTTTAGTTTGTTTGTAAAATTATTATTATTATTATTATTATTATTATTATTATTATTATTATTATTATTATTATTATTATTATTATTATTATTATTATTATTATTATTATTATTATTATTATTATTATTATTATTATTATTATTATTATTATTATTATTATTATTATTATTATTATTATTATTATTATTATTATTATTATTATTATTATTATTATTATTATTATTATTATTATTATTATTATTATTATTATTATTATTATTATTATTATTATTATTATTATTATTATTATTATTATTATTATTATTATTATTATTATTATTATTATTATTATTATTATTATTATTATTATTATTATTATTATTATTATTATTATTATTATTATTATTATTATTATTATTATTATTATTATTATTATTATTATTATTATTATTATTATTATTATTATTATTATTATTATTATTATTATTATTATTATTATTATTATTATTATTATTATTATTATTATTATTATTATTATTATTATTATTATTATTATTATTATTATTATTATTATTATTATTATTATTATTATTATTATTATTATTATTATTATTATTATTATTATTATTATTATTATTATTATTATTATTATTATTATTATTATTATTATTATTATTATTATTATTATTATTATTATTATTATTATTATTATTATTATTATTATTATTATTATTATTATTATTATTATTATTATTATTATTATTATTATTATTATTATTATTATTATTATTATTATTATTATTATTATTATTATTATTATTATTATTATTATTATTATTATTATTATTATTATTATTATTATTATTATTATTATTATTATTATTATTATTATTATTATTATTATTATTATTATTATTATTATTATTATTATTATTATTATTATTATTATTATTATTATTATTATTATTATTATTATTATTATTATTATTATTATTATTATTATTATTATTATTATTATTATTATTATTATTATTATTATTATTATTATTATTATTATTATTATTATTATTATTATTATTATTATTATTATTATTATTATTATTATTATTATTATTATTATTATTATTATTATTATTATTATTATTATTATTATTATTATTATTATTATTATTATTATTATTATTATTATTATTATTATTATTATTATTATTATTATTATTATTATTATTATTATTATTATTATTATTATTATTATTATTATTATTATTATTATTATTATTATTATTATTATTATTATTATTATTATTATTATTATTATTATTATTATTATTATTATTATTATTATTATTATTATTATTATTATTATTATTATTATTATTATTATTATTATTATTATTATTATTATTATTATTATTATTATTATTATTATTATTATTATTATTATTATTATTATTATATACTGTGTAGTTGCAGTTTTTGTAATTGTAGTTTATACTTGTATTAAATAATAATAATCAAAACCACATTCTTACGACTTGTTTTGGTGGTGTATTAATTTTGTGACTAACAGTACGGACCTGACAAATACGTGTTGAATAGTTCATATTGTTTACATAAATATTTAAAATACCCAAATATTGTTGTAACATTTTAGTTTCTTTGTGTATATTCAAAGGTGCTTCTTCCTTTTTTTGGTCTGGGTTTAGAAATTGCAGCTTTGGTAGTTCCCGGTTGGAAATATGATCATCCAATACCTCTTTACAAACGCAGTAAGGTGTTTACAAAATCAAGCCCTTACTCTCGTAACACTAGCTTACATTTTCAGCAAATCTATGTCACTCATTGCAAGGTTTTTCTACATTGGTTTACGCATCGCTAGCATGTATCTGTATTGCTGCAATTCCATATTTTGTCCTCTTTTATCTTCAAACCTGTCCGTACAAAAAAGAAAGAGGGGATTGTTTTATGGTTTTCAAATCTTTAATGTTAATTGGAGGTAAGTTAAAGGGACGTTGTGTTTTTTGTATAGCTATGACGACATAGCTTTGTTAAAATAGATCCACGTTGTGAATTTACTATGGTTTTTTCGACAATGCATAAGGAGTGTGGAGCACTAAATATACCACCACAAATATTTCCAGCCTATAATTTTATCAGTAAAAAAATGTTGCCTCAAACAAGCATTGTTTTTTCAACATGAAACTCTATGCCGAATGGTATCAGCGCATGTTTATCACTTTTCATATCACAATTCTAAGACACATTTAAACTATTTTGTTCGGAATTTGACCACAGGTGCCATATTTGTGTTCGCGAATGCTGCCCTGCTAGTTGATGTGCTTACTGGTGTCGACAGAGGTACATGGATCTATGATGCGCCCTTTATTTGTTCAGCATTGTCTTCACTTATGTACACTGTCTGGATTCTACTTTACATTTACCAATGGGTTCAAGACATATTGGAGAAACCTGAACCTGACTCTAACCCAAATTCGTATGATGAAATTTTTTTTCATTATGCCTAATTTTTTTGAAATTTTATGAGATGTAGCTTAGTTGCATGTTACCACATTGGTGTACACATCGCTGGCATTGCAATAATTTTTTCATTGGTGCACGTTTGTTGTGAAACCGGCGATTATTATATTATCGCCGAAGCACAAATGCTGACGCAAAATGCATTTATTCAAGAAATAAAAAACAACGCTCATCAATTAGTCTTGTGGTGAACCATCAATAAAAACATGTAATCTTATTTTTGTTTCTTATTTTACATATTAATGACCTTAACCTGGTGATGACGGTGGTACATCGATTTATTATGTGCCCTTAATTCTCTTAATAATTTGGCCACTGGTGTACATGATCATGTTTGAATTTTATGTGTTTAAATCTTACGACACGTGGACGTGCTCATGTTACTACAGGCTCTATACACGCAGAAAAAATAAATTCATATGCTAACTTAGGTACATCAGTTTTTGCTTTTGATAGAATTTTGTCATGTAGTCCAGCGATTGTATTTAATACTTTGTTGAACCCAATCAGTACATGGTGAATACACTCATACTGGGATCGGCCCTGAAGCGTCGGTGCACCGTATCAAAATAGTCGTACCGTATCAAACCGGTCTCCCAGGTCAGTGGCGGACTGGATCTAAAAATTAGTTGCCAGGAGACATATAGAGGGGTCCACCTGCCAATACAATGTAAAAATAATGTAATTAGAATTGACATGATCATATCTCAGCGAGACAAAACTTAGTCAACAACTCGATGTTATTGATTTCTTGTGAAATACTATCGCAATATAAATGTAGATTGAGATTAGTTTAGTTTTAAAAATTTTCTGGAAATATTATAAATGTAGTTTTGCGTCACCAATAGGATATAAAATTATATGCGATATTATATACAATATTAAAATTATACGCGAACAACTGACCCTCTTTGTTACTTGAAAATCAAGCAAATGACCATTTCTTGTCATAGACGCACCACGTACTCATCTGTCCTATTTTTTTTTACTGTCGCAAGATCTGATATTACATGAGATTGTAGAACACTTTCAAGCTCGTTGCGCTTCGTCTGAATTTGCATGGAGTACCCAGTTTGAGAACCGCTGGTTTAGGACCAAAAAACGCATATCATTCATTACATATAAAAAGTATTTTATACGCTAGCTGGATATAGAGTTACTAATATTTTGCATATTTTTAAGATTTTACACAATGTCTAATGTCTAAAAGGGGCCCACTTCCGCAGGGGCCCACTTGCCATCGGGAAAGTTGGCACCCTGGCCAGGGGGGGGGGGGGGGGGGGGGGGGGGGGGGGGGGGGGGGGGGGGGGGGGGGGGGGGGGGGGGGGGGGGGGGGGGGGGGGTTAACGGACCTGATGTACTATGATAAGTCAGTATATGCTCTTAACATTTGTTAACATGCGCGGTTTCAAAATCAGCATCAGGCAAAGTTTTTGAGGGGAAGTATTCTTATAAGAATTACGATTGAGCGTATACAATCAATGTCTGGTGTCATGTGTCCATAACTATTGTTTGTTCCTAGTTGACTTTTTGTGCATTTAATGACACAATATTTAAATAATGGATTAAAGCAGTCTATACAGCAGCATGGGCACTGTTTTATAATTTGTTGTCACTAAGTAAAAGTAATTCCTGTTTTGTAATACCGTTTCTCAAGCACTTGCATATATGTTGCCTTTTCGACCTTAAGCGTTTGAAAAGACTGTCATTGTAACGACAAGCAGATACGCAGTGCGTAAAAAATAAATAGTTTACGATAACGAATCAATCACTAACCTCCCAAATCAAAAACATTTCAAAATAAATTTGTTCAGGGGGAAAATACACTTTGTGATACAATCGATCCTAAAATACTTATAGTAATTATAGTATAGTGACACGACAAAGGGCAGTTTTCAGTTTCCGGACTGTCGTCTGATTGTCGCAAAAAAAAAACTTAAAGAGCCCCGGCACCGGAAAATTATTTTTTGATATGTTGTTTGGGGGGGGGGGGGGGGGGGGGGGGGGGGGGGGGGGGGATTAAAGACCTCGTAGAAAAACTATGTAATTTATTCTCAATTATAATCTGTTTAATGAATATTAACGTAATTTCAATCGAATTGCGACGCGTTTCCTGTAACAAATTGCTGAAATATCCTAGGAACTTGTTTTTCTTATTATTATTTTTTTGATAAATCCATAAACAAGGCATCTTTATGGCGATTATTGACATACTTTAATAAATATTATGTTTAAAAACACAGAAAAAATGAATATCATGCATTGACACCAGTTGATCAGTTTCGCATTTCATGCGATAATAATTCAATATTACAAAAAACATCTCACCAAATAAATGGCATTGATCGTTTCAACTGACACTGGTGCTTTGTTACCATTTCAAAAGCGTATTATTAGTGGCTTTTGCAAACAAGATTTCCTGTTTCGATGCGGTGTATGTTTTTATAGCTCTTTTTATACTGAAAACCACCCAAAGGCAAATTTTCACCCAATAAACTTTAGCGATCAGATACTCTGACTTTAGGTGCTTTCATCTTACGTCAGAGGTCAGGTAGCGTCCCCCCCAAGAGTATTGCGCTGACCACCAAAAAGTACGTACCAGGCAACCTATAGTTTGACGATTACTAATTTGGATCTCACGCTGTGTATCTTAGTAAACAAAAAACGAACCACTCAAAAATTGTGTTTGTGTTGACTATATCTGTCCCAAATAACAGTAACATTGATTCGTAACACCACATGCAGTAACTATTACGTTTTTTTTAAATATGTACAGCATGATATGTGTCATAGCAGTCTCAATTATCTGTTGGATTGAATGGAAATACACGAAGGGTTATTTACTTTAAGTTTCTGTTGTGAATTGAATGTCGATATCGAACGTTTTGTTGCATTTAAACCGAACCACATACATGTTTTTGACAAACTTATGGAAGTTGAACTAATTTTATTTTTTTTCTCAAGCTCTTTTTAAACGATTTTGGTGGCAACGTTGTGTACCTTTCTAACAATGGTAAGAAGTTTAAACTAACCTTTTGTTGCAGAGAAACTTATTCAAATAGTTGTTTTTGTCTAGCAAAATACGAAATCTAAAGTTTCTACAATAGCTCACGTTTGTTGTTAACCTTGCCCTTGCCTGGAGTTTACTAAAGGTTTGGTACGTGTGCGCAAGTGCCAATGGAACTTAATCAATCCGCAAATATAAACCAGGGATCTTTTTTTACTTTAGCCCAGTGTGGTGTTAAAGTTTACTTTTGTAGTGAACACCTTTAATTGTACGTTTTTAGATCGGAAAAGTTGCTTTAATTCCACAATTAAAACATTTTCGTCGAGATGTTATTGTAGTTCATTTACGTTTCAGTGTAGCTGGATTGTGGCTTTCAGTATCTGTATCGATTGTGTATTTGTTAGCTCTGTATTAGCACAACAATCATTTTTGTCGTATTTATAGAAAACATAAAATGCGACACCAATGCTATATCAGATTATGATTATACTGCGCTAAAGCGTTATAGGACAAGTGAGACGAAAGTCCATTTTAAAAGTGCACTGATCTCGTAAAATATTTTGTGCCAAATAATACTCACTTTTAAAATATTTTTCAAAACGTGTTCTTCTATTGCGTTAAATGCTAGTTTAAAAATGAAATTAAGCCTCAATGTCGCTGTTTTCCGTTGCTTTTTATTCTTTATCTTCTATTCTCTACAATCTACATCAACATAATTTGTATCCCAGTGTATGAAATCACAAGTCAAACAGAATCAACCGGTATTCACGATATCTGCCCAGAACAAATAGATGTATTTGAATAAGAAACTTTTGAGTAAAGATCTTAAGGTGACAATAAACACTATTGGTGAAATATAAATTCTGTGCAATTATGGGTCTCGTTACATAAGGAACTAAAGTTGCCAAATAGCTTTGGTGAAATATATATTCTGTGCCATTATTAATCTATTTTCTTTTTGAAAAGAGGAACTGCACCTGTACAAAACCTTCGGTGAAATGTATATTCTGAGAAAATATTGTGTATAATAGTTGATTCTGTTTGGCAAACGGTTTTATGAACTGGGTTTTGGATTATATGATTTTAGTTTAAATTAACATTGACTTGAACAAAATGAGCTATTTGGCACACGTGATAGTATGAATAATTATGTTATTTTGTATGTCATGTTGAAACACTGTTGTTGCAATGCTTGTTGTTGAGTTGTATTTGTCGAGGTTCTGGCCGTGGTCGTGTTGTATTTGTTTAGGACGCGTAGCGTATCTACTGTTCTAATAACGTAGCGTATCTAATAACGTATCTACTGTTCATAAACAAACAAAGCAATTCAAACAAAAAGCAACAACAAAAAGCATTGTTTTTTCTGTGTAAAATATTAGTTTAAATAATTTCCTTGTCCCAAATGATGGTCAAATTTTTAATCCCAAATTTACGTGTTATCTTTTATCAGTAAACTGGCCAATCATTACACCATAAAAAGCTTTGAGTAAATACGCTCATTAGTTATGATTTTGAGTTAAATTTTAAAGCTGGAATTATAACGAAAAATGGTTTAATAAAAGTACATTTTTGTAAAGCTGTATGCTGACAATGAAAAAGATAATTTGGCCAAGTATCTTGAAAAAGCAGATGACAAATGGGACTTTATGTCATTTGTGCTGCTTATGGTGACATTCATTTTCATGATAGCTACTTTATCCATTCCTGGATGGAAAGATCCAACTACAAATCTGTGGAATGGTGCGCTTATTAATGTTGAACTCGTTAATAATTAGTTTAAGTACAATCAGAATTTATTTGGCTGACAGGGTGGTGTTTTTTTAAATTGTTTGAAACTAACGTTTTTAACTTAGGACTTACCTTATATAGCATTGACTTGTATAGGCTACACTGTTTTAGCCAGCTGTTATGTAACGAAGAAACTTGTTTGTGTTGTGAACTAGGAACAAGCAATATGACTTTGTTTGGAGCTAAAGTGTTTGTTGGAGAATGTGCAAAGCTAGTTGGATTTTTTACCGAATACGTCTATTATAAAATAATACAATAAAATAGTTAGACATGTATGTAAAAAAAATTCCTGGTAATTAATTGTCAAAACCAACAAATATGTCTGAAATTTATTTTTTCTTTTATGATATATATGAATATACAAATTCTGTGCCAATACAAATTCTGTGCCAATACAATGAATATACAAATTCTTTTATGAATATACAAATTCTGTGCCAATACAATAATTGTTTTTAGGTTTAGATGATACAAATGATACTATACGAGTTCTGGCTGGAATGCTAGTGACTTCATTATAATTTCTATATTAGCTATCTTGGTTTTCCTTGTAGGCCCTGACTCAGAATTTGTTACAATGACGTTCAGAATATTGACGTTTGTCTCTGGTTAGTTTTTTGGATGGTTATTTCATACTCTGTTAAATTGATACATGGGAAGATTTTGTTAAGTTACATTTCGGTCGCACAAGTGTCTACCAAAATTAATAACTTTATATTTTTAAATAATGAACACCGTAAACACTAACAAATTCTGAAAAGTGTTGATAGTAATTAGAACATTTTTTTCTCCAAACCTGTCGGCGTTCGATGTTGAAAGATTCGTCATTTCTTGAAACTGGTTAATACCACTTTATGAACAGCTTGTTTTTTGCAGGACTGTGTTTTTTTTTCAATGGCGGCCTTTACTTTTGATATGTACCGGCGCATATACAGCGGAGAGTTGCGACCGGGATGGGCAATGTCTCTTGGTTGGGTAACCGCTTTACAATATGTGATGGCGTTCTGCCCACAAGTTGTACTGTTTCTCAGTGCAGTGGTGTCATAAAGAACGGAAAAACTCGAACTTCTGCGCTACTTGGCTGGTGTAATCGAGTTTGTGTTTCTAGTCGCCACATTCTTTGTGCCGATACATAGGTACGGGGAACCAATTAGTATGCTCTTTACCATGTTTGCTTGGAAAGCGTGTGACAGTGAACAAGAGAGATGTGAGTATATTAACATTTATCATATCGACCTTGAGGAACGTAATTAAACATGACATTTCAGGCTAATGTATGGCAAGGTTATAACTTTTATTATATGCCCAATAGGCGAATAAAATAGATCAATTTGGTTTCTAATACAGAAGAAAGCATACTTCAAAATGAAAGTATTGTTTAGACAGATGGACTCGTGTAGATTAGTAAAAGGATGTCATTTGACGTTTTTCTGCGCCTAACACTTTAAATAAAAAATAATGTGAAGCTAATTAGATAACTTATAAGCTTATTATTTGTAGACCTTCAGCGGGATGCACAACTTTATATTATGATAGTTGGAAATATTTTTCTTATTGTAAGAGTTTGCTTGGCTGCGATTGATTTATGCACAAGATCTAAAAATAAGGGGGGGGGGTCTGCTTCTTCTTTGGAGCAAGAGAAATATCTGTCGCTACAGCAACAATCGCCACGACAACAACAGTTGCAACAGCAGCAAGACCTACACTGCGGCAAAGTATCTTTGCGTGTAAGCAAATGTCCTCAAAAAACAAATCAAACAAACACACATGTACAGGGTCTAGATAAGAATTGGACACACATTATATTTATCTGCATTAAATATATATGTGCAGAGTTTAACTGTTGGCGATTTTTTTCAAAATGCACTATTATTAAAACCCGGATTTTTAGCAAAAGTCACTTCTAGGAATTCATTATAGTGCAAGCATATTAATAACAAATATTCTGTTCTAGTAGTTTCCAAAACACTTTTTTCAAATGAATTTTATTACATTTAGTATATTGATAAATACCTTCTCAATCACAATCATCATTATTTTTTTTGCAGGTCTCGCACACTTCAGCAAACTTTCTATTGAAGGATATTGCCATCTCCCAAATAAGTCTTTTAAAAACTAGAATTGGGGATTCAAAACTTATTTGATTATAACAAGCAGTACAAATTATATACATTTTTAATGAAAAAATAATGGTTATGACTAAATATATTTTACGCCATACAACGAATTCTGTTTCAACTAACAAACCTATGAACAACATTTAAGAAAAACAGTTTTGAATCTAGCAATTTTCGGCATCCCTTTATCATACAGTTCAAAAAAATATCTTTTAGAAGCAACAATTTACCAACCGTTAGAAACAAAACGTTTATTTTCCATTTGTACACTTTGCATATTCAGAGATGCATATAACTCTTGTGAGTAAGAAAAGAGCAAACAGGGGGGGGGGAAATCTAGCTATTTTCGGCATCCCTCTATCATACATGTCAAAAAAATATCTTTTAGAAGCAACAATTTACCAACCGTTAGAAACACAATGTTTATTTTCCATTTGTACACTTTACATATTCAGAGATGCATATAACTCTTGTGAGTAAGAAAAGAGCAAACAAATAAAATGAGCTTTTGTGTTTAAACAAGTTACCTAATCAATTCATGAATATACCCCACTAGTTTTATGCAATATCTTCCTCTTGTAATTTAACGAATGCTTGTGTGAATAAAGCTATTGAAGCTCCCATCAGACATACCAAAACCGTAGTCATGTCATTTTCGGCTGAGTTAAACAAAATCCAATAGATCAAGTTGACAACGAAAAGTATAGCAGCTGTTAAAAATTAGGATATGGGTGCATTAGTTGGGAGAAAGGCAAGGGGGGGGGGTGGCTGAGTTAAACAAAATCCAATAGATCAAATTGACAACGAAAAGTTTAACAGCTGTTAAAAATTAGGATATGGGTGCATTAGTTGGGAGAAAGGCAAAATTTGTTTTAGGCGAAGTAAGCTTTTTGTTTGGTAGAAGTAGTTTCAAACTTGTTAATTGCGCGAAATCAGGAATTAATTTGGAAAATCAAATAAAAATAGGTTTTTTTGTACAACAACAAAAAACACCAACTTATAAAATATTTCCACCCGCCACAACACCATTATATTAATTTTAACAATTTTCAAACTACGTAAAATATCACCTTACCCAATAGAGCTTTGCACTTTAAAAACAATCCACTGGCGTTATATTTGCAAAAAATAGGCATGAGACGATGTACATCGATTCAACGTAATAAAAACCTGTTTTACTACTAAGGAAAGACACCTAAGTCTTCTTTTTCACATTTGTTTAATCAAGTCATGAGCCTCTTCAAACCACCACTGAGTGCCAAACCATGTAAGATTTAAAAACGAACCAATATCTGCAGGAACACTTTAGCCAAGGTAAAATACATGTTTACAACGTTACATTACTCTTTAAGGGAGCCATAACTGCAATGTTTGACAGCCGATTGTTTGCTACAACAAGCAGATTACCTGATTATCTTGTGCTTTACCTTCCGGTAAAAGTTGCTGCAAAGCCAAAAATTCAGAGATTCAGTTAAAGATTATATTGGTATAGTTTAAAAGTTAAACATTTGTTGAGAATGTATTTAAGTAATATAGCAATAATCTTGTGCATGTTTTCGCCATACGATCACTAACGACGAATCTGTCATGTTTATGAGAAAACTACTTAACCTAAGACAATGAGTACATCAAGTTACGTTACACACAAATACAGGTAAAAACTGGAGTTTACTTTTTAAAAATATTTTTTTAAGCATTACTTCTCTCTTTGTTTTCCTTGCGCGTTGCTTTATGTAACACATAAGTTTATGTGCTTTTTAAATGTTTGAGTTATATCACGAAAACTAAACAAACAAGTTACTTATACTTACTGTACGTTCCCCTTCATTTCTGCCAAGTGTGCAAGAAGATATAGTTACCGCATCCTTCCAAGGATGTTTTTTATTTTTAGATCTTGTGCATAAATCAATCGCAGCCAAGCAAACTCTTCCAATAAGAAAAATATTTCACAACTTTATATAATTTTTGGCTTTGTAGCAACTTTTACCGGAAGGTGAAGCACAAGATAATCAGCAGGTAATCTCCTTGTTGTAGCAAACAATCAGCTGTCAAACATTGCAGTTGCGGCTCCCTTAAAGAGTAATGTAACGTTGTAAACATGTATTTTACCTTGGGGGGGGGGGATAAGGAAAGACACCTAAGTGTTCTTTTTCACATTTGTTTAATCAAGTCATGAGCCTCTTCAAACCACAACTGAATGCCAAACCATGTAAGATTTAAAAACATACCAATATTTGCAGGAACACTTTAGCCAAGGTAAAATACATGTTTACAACGTTACATTACTCTTTAAGGGAGCC
>QLIY01002597.1:2082-17855 GCA_003260075.1 Phallusia mammillata | reverse complement strand
TGTATTCTGCATCATCCAAAACATCCAACATGTTTTCTTCTGTTATTTCAATTTGACCAGAATAAATGAACTGAATGATATTTGCAAGTCGCTGACGTGGAATCTTTTGCATTTTAACGATGTCTTCATATTTCTCTTTCATCTGGAAAATATTGATTC
This sequence comes from Phallusia mammillata, assembly GCA_003260075.1. NCBI lineage: Eukaryota > Metazoa > Chordata > Ascidiacea > Phlebobranchia > Ascidiidae > Phallusia > Phallusia mammillata. Next base: position 17,696 of record QLIY01002597.1, on the reverse strand, counting down.
TATTTGACAAAGTACAATTTAAATTAACCATATTTGTGCTTGTGAATACGCAGGATTTAAATACAATTAGGAGGCTATTTTATTGCTGTTAGTGCACACTGGATGTATATTATATTTGAAGTTTTAGATTTAAAACTAAAATTGCCCTTTTTATGCAGTAATTGGTACTGATATAAATGTGTTCTCTAATCATTTGTAGCAAAGTAAACACATGCATAGCGTTTTAGGTTGATGTCTGGCCCAAATGCTAATTGCAAAACAGGGCAACCAATTTGTCAATGTCAAATGCTACAAACTGCAGAAGTGCACACAGTTTAATAAGCATAGAAAAATTGCCCACACAATACCCCACATTTTGTTTTATATGCTGCTTTTTTTTATAGGCATTTGTTTCAAGATAATGATCAATACATATATTTGTGATCAATACATATACANTTCAAGATAATGATCAATACATATATTTGTGATCAATACATATACAAGCAGGCAAACCAAATACTTTACTATGTCCACAACACAGTTACTCCTAATAATGTAAAAATACACCAAATTTAACTATTATTTTGTGGGATTATGCTAATTTCTTTCTACATTTTATAGTATTTTGTTTTATGTAGTTGTGCAATTTCAACAGTTGTTTCTTTTTTGCGATTGTATGTATACATGTACATGTAATATTATTTTTACTGTAATAAACTGGTCTGGTTTAATCGTTGTCAAAATGTCACTGTATTCACAACAATTATTCCAGAATATTCTTTATGGTTTTGATCTAGTTTAAAATTAGTAACACAAAAAATACCTCAACATTAAACATTCTTCTGAAATAGTTAGAAACAAGCATCAACACACTTTTGTGAACTTTGAATTGCTTCCCCTCTGACTCCAGCACCAAATTGCAAGTGGAATCTGCTGCATGTCGGTCACTACATCAATAATTGGAATTTGCTTAATGTCAAGTTTAAGTTGTTTGAATTTAAATTTGTTTTTTAAAACATTTACTCAAAAAACTTACTCATTAAGTAGCTGGCCCAGCCAAGCTTGGTGTTTCATAACATCATTATGAAAGGGTGTCATGCTTACTGCATAAAGTTGCAACCAATACAAAATATGAAGCTCAATATATTTCTATGAAGACAATCACACTGCAAAAAAATTGTATATAACACTACCATAAACAAAAAGCATTCAGAATGCTTGAATAGGAAAAAACTGCGCAAAAAAGATTTTGTGATAAAATTCACATCTACATTTGTGATCAAGTATTCAGTTCATTAACAATTTTAGGGTGGTAACATAGTTATCACTTTACATGGTGGCAATAGAAAACATAGGAACACAATTGCAAACCATGGTCACAATCAATTTAACAGCCACATTATCTCTTCAAACAACACTGGTAAAATGTCACAAGTTTTTTGCAGTTCTACCAAAATCAATTTATAAGTCACAGTTTTGAGGCTTGTAAATTAAGTATGCACCGTTGTGCATCATTACTAAAATTATCTGGTCCACTCTAAAAAAAACGTTTGGAAGCCTCTGCTCTGAAGCAGTCACCAAGCTGAAAGTGGTCATGTAACTTTCATACAGTATCAATCGTAAAACAATAAAAGGCACTTTCAATGATTCATGCGAAAAATTGTACCTTTACAAGTCAAATAATAGATTTTTTTACAAGATACAACTATTGCTCACCCAAACAGCAAAAACATTCAACTTTAGGGTGTAAATTAGTTTATTATGCTGATTGGAATAAGTTAACACCTATGTAAAACAATACACCACCCCTGGTTGTACAAAGCACAATACAAAACTAAAATCAAAACATATTAAAAAGGAAGACCACAAAAAACTATAACGGTGGCTTTCATTCATTTTGCAGCTTTATATTCAAATTAGTAACAATATTAATATGGTGTGAAGGCTTAACAACAACGTTTTGCCTGAATTAAACACAATTTAAGTATTGTTTCACAAGGTTATTTCAAGTCAAAAATAAAAAGCCATGTGTGACAAAAACATGACAAATGTCCCCCCCCCCAGCAGGCAAACCAAATACTTTACTATGTCCACAACACAGTTACTCCTAATAATGTAAAAATACACCAAATTTAACTATTATTTTGTGGGATTATGCTAATTTCTTTCCCCCCCCCCCATTGCAATAGCAGCAGCATAGCAGACTGGTTTATGAGTTTCGAAGGCAATTGTCCAAACATCTATAGTTGGGTCATACACTTCAACTGATTTTAAAGATTTCAGTCCATCCCGACTGCAGAAGAAAACAAATGTGATGAAATGTAGAAGTCCAAAATTTATTCTGTTAATTGTACAATTTTACTCCATTAAAGTTTTTTTATCATTAAAATTAATTTACCCGCCAATAACAAAGATTTTGTTTCCAATTACACAGGCAGATGAACTGGAACGTGCAACTTGAAGTGATGCAACCATTTTCCATTTATTAACTTTTGGGATGTATTTTTCAACTGTTTTTAACTGTTTATCACCAGTACCACCTCCTGTATGGGACAGAATTAAGACAATGTAAACAATTATATTAGTTGACAAATGATGAACCTATTTTTTCAAAGTTTTTGTACATTAATGTGTTGTCTAAGCTATACCATGCTATTATAATGCAATACCATGCTATTATAATGTAAACCATATCAAGAACATGTTGGACAATAAATAATGTACACAAAGATATAATTTTATACGTGTAAAATAACCACTCAACAGTTCACCTATTGCAAATATTTTCCCATCCAACACAACACTTGCCAAATAACTTCTTGCTTCATTGAGAGGTGCAATCTTATTCCATGCATCACTCCCCACATCATATCGTTCGCATGAAGTCAATTGTTTTTTGCCATCCCATCCTCCAATGCAGTAAAGTGAATCTGAGAAAAGGTAAATCAACCAACTTGAGCTGCTGGCTGATTAAGGTGTTTTTCTTAAAAAATGTCAAACTGCAAGTTCACACTAATAGTCCAGTGTCCATGGGTACTACATTTTTCACATAGAAATATTCGTGTATTCAGCCCTTTGAGAAGACACGATTTTTTTGGCAAAATGTGCACCAAAATATACAAGTATATATATCTGTGCACATTTTTCCAAAATGTTCAGGTGCCAAAATGTTCAGGTGCTGAAATGTGCAGTTGCCCTAATCGAGTATTAATATTTAACGTCAAGCTATGTAAGATATTAAAGCACTTACTTACACTTTTATTATTGTCGTTGTTATAAATTGTGCAAAAAATATTAGTTATTATCAATAAATTAAGAGATAATTTAACCTATAAAATAAGAAAACAGAAACTTGGAAAAAATGCTTATTGTATTTGTAAGACATGGCAAAGTATAAAATTGTCCAGCATCTAAGATATAAAAAACACTGTTTTTCAGACTAGATAAGTATAAGATTGTCACCTCAATTGGTTTAAGTTTATTGTTTTCAATTTGAGGCTTACTAGCTTGTAGCTTGCCCAACTTCTATAGATGTTATATTTAAACTTAAAACCAAGGCGAATCCCCCCCCCCCCCCCCCCCCCCCCCCCCCCCCCCCCCCCCCCCCCCCCCCCCCCCCCCCCCCCCCCCCCCCCCCCCCCCCCAGCTATCCAGTGATTTTTATTCAATGGAAACAAATGAAGCATTGGAGTTTGGAAAAATTTCTGTCCTTTGTGATCTACTGCACAATTGACAAAAGGACTTTGTGTTTTTGGAAGAAATTCAAATGACAACCTTCAAAAACAAAAAGGGAAGGACAACAGACCACACTGTTGAACAGCAATCTTCCTAATGTTCGACATTTTGTGTGTGCTTGATGCTCATGTACATGACATAGTTTGGTATATGGGTATTTAACTAGGTTACTTTTGAAAGCCACACAAATAACTTGATGTGATGTCCTAATTTTATGTTTGCTAAAACATTCATGTTATTGCTTCTGACTTACTATTGTGCCATTAGCTTAGATCTAAGAGAACCAGACTACTGTAGGAACAGTATAATACACCAAAAGGTCATTGGACATTTTCGAAAAAACTTGTAGTTGTTTCCTGACTAAAGTGTGCTTGCAATTAAATAAACAAACTAAAACTGATTTGAACAATTATCAAGATAAAAAAGAGCTTGAAACAGCCCAAAAGAAAAGTAAGGTAAATAAAGTTTTTGAGACTGCTGTGGGCATTCTGTTTAATGTTTTTGGTAAAAATATATAATGTTAATGAAAAAGGTAGTAAAAATGATAATACTGAAATGTCATGAGAAAATGATAGATGTGCAACGCTAAAGTACAAGTTCTCACAACTTATGTAGCCATCAGTTTTTAAACCACACATTGTTTTAAACCACAGTGTATTTTCTTTTTTTTGCCCGGTCATTCTGTTTAGTTAAAAAACCTAACCCACTGCATTTAACAATAAAAATAACATATATAAGTTAAGATAAATATATTCATACTGGGATCAACCCTGAAGCGATGCAGACCAGCAATCATGGCATCAATCAATCAATCAGTATGCCGTGCTAAAATTTTAGCGTAGGTTTCAGCCAAGAGAGCTTCTTCCTCACGCATCTTCAATGCTTTAATGAGATTATACGCATTTCTGTGCATGTGTTTACTACATTAATAAATCATTATCAGCACTACACTGAAACTCTGATTGCCTAAAGCTTTTGGCTAACCATTTTAAATGTTTAAAAACTAAAAAAAAGTAAATGCACAAAATTTGCTTCATGGAACTTAAATATTTGTGTTTCGATAACATAGAAACTAAAACAAAAGAGTTGGAGTTACATAAACAAGGATTACTTGCATTAACATCACATGGCTGTTTCCAAAACATCCATTGTCAAAAGATTTTTGTGTTTGACCTTATTCAAAAAAGGCACAATAAAGGGACCTCCAGCTATGCACTAAACTGTCAAGTTGTTAACCAGTGAATCACCCACTTGGGACTTCTGACTGTCCTGTGTACACATGATATGGGANAATTGTTGCACAATTACCTCCATGCAAACTTTAGCTAGGAAGCCAGAAGACATACAAGACAGATCAAGTTGTGTGAAAAGATTTACAAACAATTCCTTACGTTGAAGAGGCTTGTGATTAACCCATTGGACAACTCCAGTAAAAACTTCTTCTTCATAGATCTATATTTAATGAAATAAAAAATTACTACTACAACTGTCTATGACCATTTTCTGTCAAAACAAATAACAACAATGGTAGTTAAAGCTATGCTGGCAAAACAAAAGGAGTAAAAACAATATACATCATTTTTGCAAAAATACCTTTTAAACGAAAAGTTTTAAAGAAAATGTAAATTTGACTACATGGTTTCAAATGAGACAAACAAGTGAAAAAGTATATGTTTTTAAGTAAGATAAATAGATAAAAAAATTAAATAAGACATAAATACTTTGCTTCTGTTTTGGAGAATAGAAAGCACTTCATCAAATTCAAGTTGCCTAAAATCTTCATGTTGCACAATTGCTTCAAAGTTTTCAACAACTAACTGGTTTGCTTTTGTAATTAAATCATCCAGGTTGTATCGCTGAGCACAAGCTCGAAGTTTCAAGCAGTTGTCAGCAGATACAGCATTAAGGAGAAAGGCGCTACATTTTTCTTTAAGAACTTAAAGAATATTTTCATCAGTATAAAACTTTGACTACAGAGTTTTGAACAAATAATTAAAAAAAAAACCTTTAATTTCAGTGTATTCTGCATCATCCAAAATATCCAACATGTTTTCCTCCGTTATTTCAATTTCACCAGAATAAATGAACTGAATGATATTTGCAAGTCGCTGATGTGAAACCTTTTGCATTGTAACGATACCTTCATATTTTTCTTTCATCTGTAAAAAAAACTCCCTTACAAGGTGAAGTTAAAAATTACCCAATTTGGATTCATGAATGAACAAAAGTTAAATAAAAAGATGTTGTTTTAAGGTTTGGAGCAAGTATTATGTATTTTTGTCAAAAATTTACTGCATACAGCAGGGGTCTCCAACACACGGTCCGGAGGCAATTTTATGTGGCCCGCGGCAAAATTAATATCATGTCAAATATGACAAGTTTTTTCTTTTACTCACCCATTGAGTGTTCAACCAAATGAAACATTACCCCCACACCCTTATATCACCTCATTATAAATTTCAAGTACAACTTATGTGATACATTATTGTCATGAAGAAATAATGCAAACTTAGTCTGAACATCAAAGCGTGAACTTCATTCGTTTAGTTCTTTGTGTATAGGTTGAGAGCAGAATGAGAAACATCTACGTCCATGAAGGCCAACCAGCAATTTATTGACTGTACACAATTTTTCGGCACATTAGGGGTTGTATTTTATTATGGGTGTTATTTCTTACCTAAAGGAATAGTAAACCTAAAAACGGACATTTCATAGTTAATGGGTAAAAAATGGGTGAATCCAACTTAAAATTGCAAAACCATTTAAAACCAACAAGGTATGAAACTCTTGGGTCATGTACTTTGGCAAGCATAGCTATTTTCTAAATTTTATGTTTTTGGGCCTGTGGGTAACCCGCTGGGTCATTCAAGGTATTGGACAACTAACTATCAAGTGTACAAATTTGAATAAGTTTAAGTATACTTTCTTGATCAAATCCTTGGACCAAACTATTGGTTCTATTGAGTGACATGAAACAAGTAGTTACCTAGCTATAATTACATCCATAAAGGTTCAGTCCAATCCATTAAACAATTGGTAGCCAAATGGTATAGAAAAAACAGTGTTAAGTGACAAAAAAATTCAGGGTAAATTTTTTTTCAGGGGATTCCCCAAACCCAGCAATATCTTTTTTTCCTTATATGTGAACTTTGGACACCCTGACCAGGTACATAAACAGTCAAAATATATTTGTCAAATTCTTACTATGTATAAAATAATAACTAATATATTGAGAGCTGTTGACAAGCTTAAGGTTGTTGTGATCAAATAAACTTACTATTGTAAACAACAGTTCCATGGCCATTTCTTGCAAGCAACATGTTTTTAATGCTTGACCAATTTTTGTTGTGAATATCAAACTTCTCACAACTTGACAATGATGTTTTGTTGTAACCTCCAGTGACATAGATGTGATCTGCCATTGACAGAAATTATAACACAAGGCGTTGGAAGATTTTTTTGTTTCATAACTTTTTTTATTGGTTCCTGCTTGTTTTTTACCGTAATGTGTATGACAAAAACACCTTGAAACTTTGACATTACACTGATTACATTACCACACAAAAAAGCATTGTATCTTAACTTTTTTATGATCTTCCAAAAAAATATTCTGCTGCCCATGTTTAAAGACATTATACTCTTGAATATTTTTGACTGTTTTATTGAGTTAGGACAGGGGTGCAAAAATGCGGTCGCATGGTCGCGCCACCGTAATTTGTAGTCACAATTATAGTTGGTCTATATTTTTTCAACTAATTTTCTCAGAATAATAATGAAGTAATGATGCAGTGGCACAACTAGCGGAAAAAACAGAGAGGCAACGATCTACCAATATTGTTTTCGCAAAAAACACGCTTGCATTAAGTCGCGATCGAATTACGTTAGTTGCGTACTGAACTGTTTAATTTTTGAGTCACTATCGATGCTATACGCTAACTGTGTAAAAGGTGCAATCATCAATTGAGATGACGTGACTTTGACTGTCGTCAATTGAAGTAGTGGTTTCCGTACTCTCTTTTATTACCTAAAATAAATATTTACTCTCATAATAAGCATTCTTACACGTTGGGCGCGAATGTGATGTCACACATGCTAACCGACGTGTGTTTTTTAAAAAGAATTTGCAACGCACATGTACTCAACAACACGTCACTCACGCCGCACAAACATTTACAACGGATTTGTAGCGACGCAATATTTTGGCGAAAAAAGTTTTCCACAACAAATAAGCTCAGGTCATATTTCCAATCTTTGTATGATGCGTCGTATAACATACTCGTATGTTGTTGTAGTTAAGGTTGGCACGATAATACTGTTTCGCTACTCAACCGATACTTAGGTAGCATCGGAACAAATACCGATACATTTATAAACGAGTAAAACGTGCTTTATCACTTCACACAGACTTTTGACTCAGTTGCCACTGCAATGCAATCTCTGCTTCCGGTTTGGACGTTTGCCCCCCCCCCCCCCCCCCCCCCCCCCCCCCCCCCCCCCCCCCCCCCCCCCCCCCCCCCCCCCCCCCCCCCCCCCCCCCCCCCACAACCTGCCGCCGTATGCGTACTCGGAGACGAATTAGTGCGGCCGCTAAACTGTATATGGAAGTATATGTGTTGGCGGTCATGCATTTTTTAGGTATAAAAACTGGTATAAATAGATTTTGCGGGGCTTCTAGAACTAGAGAGATCTCGGTAGCAATACCTGACAGACTTTTTGTACGCTATTGTGTGGAAACAATGTCAAATATTCAGGCAACAAACAACTTAACAATTTATAATTTTACATAGTGGCGTCATTAACAATTGAGACCGATCATCAAACTGTTCAGTTTAATGGATTAGGTCAGTGGTTTTCAAACTTTTTTAGCATGCGGCACATTAAAGAACTAAAATTTTCTTTTGCGGCACGCTGCGCAGATAAACATAAACAAGTGGTTTAAAGAATGTTAATTTTCAACTTTATTCCGGTGACTATTGATGCTTTTCATTACCAATAACAAAAATATAACCTTTAAACATTGTCATGCACACAAGTATTTCGTCATGAAATCCTAAAACACGAGGTAATGTTTTGCACTTTAAAATCGGAAATATTTCACGGCACACAGTTTGAGAATCACTGGATTAGGTATAAAATTTCAGGCACAAACAAACGGAATATTGTGATAAATCAAAATTCTTTAAATCATTAGATTATAAACAAAAACATTGAGACATTTGGTGGCCGTTTTTAAAATAGGAACCTGCGATATAACTATTAAATTAATAGTATTAATAGCGAAAATAGCGAAATGGTTATGCATTAGGTGGAAAGAGACACATATACAAAAACGTATGTGCTACTAAAATTTTCTGCGTGCTACCAAATTCCGAAAATTTTTTTGCACCCCAGGGTTAGGATTCACCATGGAAGTACTGCTAACTACCCTATACTGTTTTTGCTCTTGCTCAGAAAAACTAATGTAATTATTCATAGTTTATCAGTAGTTAACAGTAGAAATTGTTGCATAGGTAATTTGTTTTGCAGACCTCATGTACTAAACTTAACACTTAAACTTACCTAGAATTAATCCCGACCCACAAGCAAAGCGTGGTTCTCTCATGTCTGGTATTGTATTACATCTTTGCTCATTCAGATGTAATATTTCACAACTTTTGTATGGATTTTGTCCACTTGAACATTTAGCCCCACCAACAACATAAACGCTGTCTCCGACTTTTACTGATGATGCTACAAAGCGTAGTTCTTGGAGTTTCTGTTTTGAAAAAAATTGTGCTTTATATTGTAATAAAAACATGTTATTGCAGCACAACTAAAAGCGACCATAAGGGTTACACATCACATACACTCTTTCACATTTTGAAAAAGGTATCCCCCCCCCCCCCCCCCCCCCCCCCCCCCCCCCCCCCCCCCCCCCCCCCCCCCCCCCCCCCCCCCCCCCCCCCCCCCCCCCCCCCCCCCCCTTAATATTTTTGCCTATTAAAGAGTTAGCTTTTTCTGTCTTTCAATTTGATTTTTTTGCTTTACAACAGCAAATTTGTACACGGAATCATATTACAGTTACCTGGTGGTTTACAAAACTGCCTATTGTTATTTGTTACCCTGCATTGTGTCCAAGGCTTCTACACTCTAGCATATATATTTGGGTAAAGTAGAAAGGCAACTTTTTTATGTGTTCCCTATTTATATTTTATGAGTTATATTTATTCCAGGGCTACATAGCCCCCCCCCCGGGCTACATAGAAACTTTGATTTGTAGTAACTGACATCATGAAGTATGTTTTGCTTTGAGGGGCTAGCAGAATAATAACTGGCACTCAGTGTACACCAAAACAAACATCAGTTAAAAAATACTAAATAATTAAAGCAGTTTTTGGCATTAAATTCAAAACAAGTTGACTGCGCTAAAAAATAACTTGATCACGATAAAGAAGAACTTAACATATTTTTGACAATGGATAGAGTACTGGCAAAAGCGAAAAATTAAAAAAATATTTTTTAAAATTAAAAAAAGTAAACAATCTTACTGGGAGCTGCCTTGTTTGTTTGGTGATGACATCATAAGTAACACATTCTTGTCCTGCATCTTCTCCACCAGTTAAAAGAAATTCTGTGGATTTGTTTTCATCTACAAAAAATAAGCAAATTACCAACAACAAATACTTGATAAAAAAAACAAAGAGATACCATCACCCCCCCCCCCCCCCCCCCCCCCCCCCCCCCCCCCCCCCCCCCCCCCCCCCCCCCCCCCCCCCCCCCCCCCCCCCCCCCCCTTGCTCATCTTTATCGCAGCTTGAGCAAATGAGTTTAAACAAACCAAGTTGTTTTTCACCAAGTTCTGTGCAGTAAAAAAAATATTACTTTTTACTGAACCAGTGTCAAATTAATAACAGTAATAAAGTTAGCATGGCCAAGTGGTCCTAACCTTTTTGTGCCTTTGTGGTGGTGCAGTAAAACTATTATTTAATGCAATTAGGAATTTTCCCACATGGGGAAGGGTTTCCGTCTAAATGCAGTTACTGTAACAGTTTTGAAAAATACATAACTTTACAGACAATCACATACTGTCTAGACATTTACCATTATCTCAAAATTAGAGGTCTGTTTGGGGTATATTTTGACCCATTATGTCAGTGCTTCGACACCTTTTTAGCAGGATCCCAAATGTTATGTAAACTTTTTGTAAACATGTAAACTACATGCTATGACACCAACAAACATTTAAACACAGTCAATACTGTTGTTTAAAATTAAAACACAGAGACGTTCATACAAAGCAACTTATTGATACAAGAATTTGTAGAAAACATTCATGAGATACATCTGCAATAAGTACAACACCAACCTATTTGATGACCGAATAAACTATTGTAAATAATAACCAAACCAAATCAAATAGCAAACCACTTGGTTGCAAACCCAGGATTAGAGAAGCACTGTATTGAAACTTTAAAGTGTGGTCAAATGAATACACACAAAATTTATTGGTCATATTTATAAATTTTTACAGATAAGTGTAAACAGTGCCACTGGCACTCACATTTGAGTAATTTATTTTGTATTAAAACTAGAAAGGTGGCAGTCTTGTATTTTTCCAATTTATTTATGCCACAACAATATTTACCATTTGTTGTAGTTACAACAGGCATACATTTGATACTGAAATTTAATTGGGTTTCTATCTCTTTTTGACACTTTACAATGTAATTGTTTTGGCAAAGTAACAGTAATAATACCAGTATTAAAAAAGGTATAAACATTTTGTACAAACAAAACATGTTACCGATTGCATCCAATATTCGATTAAAAAAGTTTAAAACACTTTTTCTTACCAAACGAGTGAAACAAATCAGCATTGGATAAAAAAGAAATACTTGAAAACAATATGCCTCTACTTCGAATAAGAGGACCCACAATAAGGAATTGTTGCACAATTACCTCCATGCAAACTTTAGCTAGGAAGCCAGAAGACATACAAGACAGATCAAGTTGTGTGAAAAGATTTACAAACAATTCCTTACGTTGAAGAGGCTTGTGATTAACCCATTGGACAACTCCAGTAAAAACTTCTTCTTCATAGATCTATATTTAATGAAATAAAAAATTACTACTACAACTGTCTATGACCATTTTCTGTCAAAACAAATAACAACAATGGTAGTTAAAGCTATGCTGGCAAAACAAAAGGAGTAAAAACAATATACATCATTTTTGCAAAAATACCTTTTAAACGAAAAGTTTTAAAGAAAATGTAAATTTGACTACATGGTTTCAAATGAGACAAACAAGTGAAAAAGTATATGTTTTTAAGTAAGATAAATAGATAAAAAAATTAAATAAGACATAAATACTTTGCTTCTGTTTTGGAGAATAGAAAGCACTTCATCAAATTCAAGTTGCCTAAAATCTTCATGTTGCACAATTGCTTCAAAGTTTTCAACAACTAACTGGTTTGCTTTTGTAATTAAATCATCCAGGTTGTATCGCTGAGCACAAGCTCGAAGTTTCAAGCAGTTGTCAGCAGATACAGCATTAAGGAGAAAGCCCCCCCCCCCCCCCCCCCCCCCCCCCCCCCCCCCCCCCCCCGCTACATTTTTCTTTAAGAACTTAAAGAATATTTTCATCAGTATAAAACTTTGACTACAGAGTTTTGAACAAATAATTAAAAAAAAAACCTTTAATTTCAGTGTATTCTGCATCATCCAAAATATCCAACATGTTTTCCTCCGTTATTTCAATTTCACCAGAATAAATGAACTGAATGATATTTGCAAGTCGCTGATGTGAAACCTTTTGCATTGTAACGATACCTTCATATTTTTCTTTCATCTGTAAAAAAAACTCCCTTACAAGGTGAAGTTAAAAATTACCCAATTTGGATTCATGAATGAACAAAAGTTAAATAAAAAGATGTTGTTTTAAGGTTTGGAGCAAGTATTATGTATTTTTGTCAAAAATTTACTGCATACAGCAGGGGTCTCCAACACACGGTCCGGAGGCAATTTTATGTGGCCCGCGGCAAAATTAATATCATGTCAAATATGACAAGTTTTTTCTTTTACTCACCCATTGAGTGTTCAACCAAATGAAACATTACCCCCACACCCTTATATCACCTCATTATAAATTTCAAGTACAACTTATGTGATACATTATTGTCATGAAGAAATAATGCAAACTTAGTCTGAACATCAAAGCGTGAACTTCATTCGTTTAGTTCTTTGTGTATAGGTTGAGAGCAGAATGAGAAACATCTACGTCCATGAAGGCCAACCAGCAATTTATTGACACATACATAGACTGTTTTAAGGGATATAAAAGTGGTTTCCAAACTATTTGACTTACATCACAGACATTTCAGAATTTTTCTGAGTAGGACTTGTGGTCCAAGCTGAATAGAATGGTTCTCAAATTTTTTAAGCACGCGGCACATTAGGGAACTAACATTTCCTTCCGCGGCACACTTTGCAGGTAAACATTTCAAATGTTGTTCCAAGAATGTTAATTTTCAAATTTATTGTGGTGGGTAAGTATGTTTTTTATTACCAACAACAAAAACAAGAACTTTGAAAAGTTGTCGTACACACCAGTATTTCGACATGAAGTCCTAAAACACTAGAGAGTTTAAAACAGGAAGTATTTCGTGACACACTCAGAAATCTCTCCTGGCACACTTGAAGGTCAATGAAAGTAGTGTAAGGGACCATGGACACTAGTTTGGAAACAACAAGCCTATCAAGTCTTTGAAAGCATTTTGACATACAAGGCTGCATATGGCCCGCGTCTTCTGGGTAGTTCAAAAATTGACCCGGGACAAAATTTAAGTTGGAAACCCCTGATATACAAAATAACTATTTGATGTTTAAAGTCACAGAGCCAATGCTTTGTAATATTACACACTCTGAACAAAGGTCATAAAGATTTCAGAAGGGAGACTAGGATACCAAACCTACATCAGTTGATACAAGTGACACATTTTTTTAACATGATTTCCTGATTTCCAAATTCTAAAAGCCAACCAAGTTTTATTTCAGTTTAAAACTTGCAACTTGTTACAGTGAATTCAGTTTCAAACTTGTCATACTAAGCCTACATCAAAAAATGCAAGTGACTTTTTTATCATGAATTTTGATCTAGTTTAAAACTTGTAACAGCAAATTACCTCAACAGTAAACATTCTTCTAAAATAACCCCCCCCCCCCCCCCCCCCCCCCCCCCCCCCCCCCATCAACACACTTTTATGAACTTTGAATTGCTTTCCCTCTGACTCAAGCACCAAATCACAAGTGGAGTCTGCTGCATTTCGGTCGCTACATCGAGAATTAAAAGTTGTAAAACATGGAGTTTAGGTGGTTTTAATTCAATGATCAAGATTACATTAACAAGGTTTTTTTTATGTGAAAAAAAGCTTCAATTCAAAGATCAACCAGGAATGGTAAATCATTTTATTAGCCAAACCTTTATTCCATTTTGGCCAGGCTAAAAAAAGTACCTTAACGTATCACTGCTTATGTTGATTAAGTGGCATAGTCAACTATCTGACATGTGTGCTCTTAACTTGTCCTACTTTTACATGAAAGAGAGTGTCACATATAATAAAGATATATATAATATATAGGACCATGTATATATAATATATGTGCTCAAAAAACAAAGGATTTACAAAACTATACATAAGACATGGTGATACAGTAAATTGCTAGTTTACTTTGTCATGAATTTACATCAAAAACTTACTCATTGAGTAGTTGTCCCAACCAAGCTTGATGTTTCATAACACCATCGTTGATGGGTGCCATGGTTAGTAAAAAACATATACAAAACCTAGCTAGAACACTTTCTGACAGAAAACTTATTTTCTCAGAGGTATTTGACTTCTGAAACTGTTTAAACCTTTTGGCAAATAAACAATTAGGGTTTGTACATAATTGGGCAAGTAGAATAACGTGGTTATATGCAAGACTTTATTTTAGGTTTGCTGGACACATCGGTGGCTGTTACTAAAATAATAACCTTTCATGCTAAAGGTTGTGCACCGCAAAGCAAAAAATAAAGTCACATTTTATAACAAGGACTTACTTTTTGCCATTTTAAATAAGGTTACAGTTTTAGGTTGTCAAAAAACACAAGAGGTAATATTTTCAGTTAAACGAGGCAAAACAGTTCAAAATTATTCACCTAACCTTTTTGCGGAACTATTTTGACCACCGTCATTTCGCCGAAATGAGAATTCGAGTTTTTTTGGGGAAATGTATGTGATTTATCTGTTTACCATATACATGTTTCAAAATGTTTTTTTTTTTTTTTTTTTTCGACAATGAGGCGGCATTCCGATAACTGAAAATTTAACGAAATGTTTATTTGGAAAAAAATGCGTTTTATTTGTTGGGGACAAATTTATTTAAGTTTAAAACCTTATGGCCATGCTTTTTAGCTGAATTTATTTTATCTTTAACTTTTAAGTGGCTAATCAGGAACACTAAAGTAAAACTTATTTGTATTACGAATTCTACCTTAAAGTTTGCAACTTTAACTAGGACTTTCCAACCACGCCCAGGAGGCAGTCCTTGCGGTGGTCGTTCGGTTTTTTGTTAACCCAGGACCTTTGCCAATAGCCGTATTTTACCTGGGCCTAGAGTTTATTAGGTTTTGTATGGAGATGTGCAGTTTTTTATTTCGTAGTTGACTATTGTTTTTTTTGAAAAGTGTTACAGGATAAGGAGAAATTGGCAGTAGCAACGTCGTACGACGTTTCATCGCGGGTAGCCTGGTAGTAAATTATAGCCTCACGGTTTACAACTATATCCAAAAATTCGAGCAAATTGTAATTAGTTTTGTTAACAACGGAATTCAACAAGCTTTGTTTCAAAATTAAATTTGGTTTTAATTCTAATCCC
>QLIY01002596.1:0-13810 GCA_003260075.1 Phallusia mammillata | reverse complement strand
TTCAATTATATCCACATAAGAAAAAAAGAAAAAAGCACACAATTTTTGAGTAACTCTAAGAAAAACATAGATATTGACGTTTTATTTTAGCCAAATTAATTCTTGAAGAAGATTGTAATGGTAACCAAAACAATACCGTGGTACGTTATCGGACTGGGCGTTCGAACTCCCGCTGTTAGTCACTTTGATGTCAGTTTTAATACATTCGATTTTGCGCTAATGCTTTCGCGCCTTTTTAGTTTTGTTCTCCCGCGCAAGGGTCATGTGACCACGGGATCCAATAAGCGCAAAGGGCATGTTCGTCATTTTGGTCGAATCTACGCAAGTTTAGCAGTGAGACGAAAACACGAGCATGAGTATGGCTGCATATTACAGGCTGTCAGGCTTTATAGGATTCTTCGAGTTCTTCAGTATCTGACGACAAAGAAGAATTAAAGTAAACATGTAATGTTTCATGTCAACAATGAACGTGGGACTACTGAAAGGGATTTATTACAAGCTCACATTGGCTCAACTCATCTCTTCAAAGTTGTGCAAGGTAAATTATCTGATCACTGTCATGAGGATCCTTCCCCAAAGTGGCCTATTGTTTTAAACTATAACCGTTTTTTCCTCATGTGGTTCGAAAAGTTTGGTTTAAATGTTGCAAGTAAAATACACATATACATGGTCTGATACGATTATTCTTGTAGAAGTAATTAATTATGTTGAAATTGTATTTCTAAATGTATGATAAATGGAGTATGTATGAGTAGCCTACACGAGAAATGCACTTTTTTCAATGCAACATATTTTTAATTAATGATTTTTTTATACAGAGAGAAAGAGTTCGTGCGAGAAGCAACAAGCAACTCTGGTTCATAAAGTTGAGAATTATCTCAAACATGGAAAATCCCGAACGTCCCCGGACAACTACAATTTCTTATTGTGATTTTTGGTAGTTTTTCTTGTAATAAATTCTTTATTCGGTTTAACTTTTGTGTATTGTGCAGGTAATTGGAGGATAATTTAGTTACGTTAGGGTCGTTGTTAGACGTCAAAGTGGAAGAAAATTTGTTGCAGTTTCGACGTAAATATACAACAAAAAAGACGTCAGTAATAGGCGCGAATATTACGTCAACAAAACTCGTCAAATCAACGTCGTTGTTAGACGTCGAAATTCCTAAAATTTGTTGCATATTCGACCCAAATATGTAATGTAAAAAGACGTCAGGAATCAACGGGATTTTAACGTTAATGAAAGTCGTCAAATCAACGTCGTTGTTAGACGTCGAAATTCCTAAAATTTGTTGCATATTCGACCTAAATATGTAAAATAAAAAGACGTCAGGAAACAACGGGATTTTAACGTTATTGAAAGTCGTCAAATCAACGTCGTTGTTAGACGTCGAAATTCCTAAAATTTGTTGCATTTTCGACCCAAAAATCTTGGTGCAAACGACGTCTGGTCCGAACCATATATTAACTTCATTTCGACGTCGCGGTGCCTGCTGGGTAGTAATTTGCAGTCTTAAATGTCATGTCATTTTGTTCTAGAATCACGGAAATGTTTTGAAAACAATTTATTGACGTTATTATAAACAACGATTGGTCGTTACCGTTTGTGCTGTTGCAGATATATCCGTGATCCATCCACCGAAACGGTCCCCCAAATTTCTCCAGCGGTTTCCCAAAATTTGCCAGTAGCCTAATAAATAATTCGTTTAAGCAAATATGGCTATTTTTTGGTATTTAAATGAAACACTTGCGGTCTCTTAAAACTACTTAGCGGTCACCCAAATCAAACCTTAAAAAAACCCTGACCTTGAGATAAAAATAAGATATAAGTCTATTGTTCAATATCACACAAATCTAACGACATAATACTACTTCATAATTTACATTATTGTCAACAAGGGAACTCAATCGAATTGTTTCATGTCTGTGCAAAAAGCTTGACTGTACATTCAGTTGATGGAATATTTGCGGCCCTACAAGAATAATGTCTCAAAACGTTAAACGGCTTAAAGTTAGTAAGATAGAACAGTATTTCGTTTCNCACACCAATACCCAAAAATAAAAATCCGACCACATGTTCAGACTTTCGGCCAATCTCCATAACTCCCATTTTCTGTAAAATATTTGAAAAACTTTTACTAGCTCCATTGACAAAATTTATTGAAAAACATAATGCCATCTCTGAGCACCAATTTGGGTTCCGTCGACAACACTCAACAGACCTACTAACAGCTGACCTTTATGAAAATATTTTGCATAGCTTAGACTAGTGGTTCTTAACCTTTTTATAGCGACCGACCCCCTACGATATTCTTCAGCCTTTGGTCGAACCCTAAAGTTACATCGTAGGTTTTAAGAAAATTTGTTTGGATAATCATAATCAGTTTTTGTTCAAACGTAGTGGCAACAGTTACTGTTAGTCATTTTGTTAAAATCTGACATAATAATACAAGCATCTTGTTTCAAGATTCCTTTAATTCCGACAATTTTTATTTGTTAAGATATGTTTTTGCTGCCAATATTTTGTTGTTTTTCTGCTGACGAACAAACCACACATTGCTAGTTGGTACGTCAAAAAAAGAAAATAAAAGCTTAGTGCAGGGATGCACAACCTTTTTGCGCATCTTATTTTACTAACGACCGTCATTTACCTGTTTATTTTTGTTTCAAAATACTTGGTTTATATCATATACATACCATCTAATAGCGCCCAAAACACCCAGATTAATTTCTAGCTCGGTGCACAGTTTGAGCTGCACTATACGAAGATCAGTCCCACGTTTATGATGTCATAATCGAAATTCTGACGCTTGTGGTACCTGTTTTGTTCGCATTGTTAGCACACAATAGGCGTACAAAAAGTCTGACGGATGTTGCTACTAGGCTGGTAAAGTTAGTATACTATGGTAATACCCTTTTTGGTACCACAAAAACTGTTTAAAGCAGTTTAAAAATGATAATATTTAGCAAACGAGTTTTATTTACGTCACGGCCGCCAGTACATATAGACATATTAAAAACATGTTCACGACCGCACAAACTCGTCTCTGCGGCGGCAGTACGTCCGCAGGTTGTTCAACCTTGCCTAAGTGTAAGCTTCCAATGTTTTGATATTTGGCAATATACAAATTACCATTTTTAGCAGACCCTAAAGTTTGACGAAAACGAGTATTTTTATTGTACTTTGAAAAGACCTTCGTCGAACCCCTGATTAGGCGTTGCCGAACCCCTGGGGTTCGATCGAACACCGGTTAAGAACTACTGGCTTAGACCATAAACAATACCATTGCACTATATTCATGGACGTCTCCAAGGCATTTGACACAATCGATCATGATATTTTGAAGCACAAATTACAACATTATGGTATACGTGGTGGGCCGTTAGATTTACTCATGAGTTATGTGATCAATAGAAAGCAACACACAAAAGTCAACAACATTTTATCAAATGCATGCACACCATCGGCTTACCTCAGGGCAGCATATTATCACCACTATTGTTTCAAGTATATGTTAACGACCTACCACTATCCAGATTATTTGCAGATGACACAATTCTCTTTCAGTCTGACAAGTCACTAACAAACCTAAACACATTTACAGGAGCGGACATTTGGATGCGGTGTAATAAACTATAGATAGCTATCTATTAATTACCAGAAAACCAATTTTATGTTATTTCATAATACTCGTCCACCTGATCCACTACAATTTTTGGTTACAATGAATAACCAACCAATTTTAAGGACTAATGTCACCAAATACCTTGGACTTTATATAGATGATAAACTTACATGGAAAAATCATATATCATGCATATCATCAAAAATAGCTAGGTCAATNAATGGGGTTGTTCAGCCGAATCCAAAATTCCGCTGGGTGGCAGTACCTTCCGGTCATACAATGCGTTGGTTTATGCTGGAGACAATAGCAAAAAACATTTATCAGCAAGCTTTGCACGTGTTTGGGGTGCATTTTTGTAGTCTAAATGTATGTTACGAATAAATGAACTATTATTTTTGTTATCTAAGATAAGTTTGTATAACCTGCAGGTACAATATGCGTACTTCAGCTAAAATTCAGTGAATTCTTCCTGCAAACCACTGCAGCAGTGCAGCGTAGATTAAGCATCCTGTAATTATTTTCTGTTGCATGTGCGTGGTTTTAAACTATTCCTTTATGGAAACTTGTACTGTAACAGTATAATTGGAATGTCATTATAGTTGTATCATACAACTATAATGACATTATAGTTGTACAACTTGTATGTACAGGTTGTAAATGTAGGAACACAGTACAACTTTTTCCTGAAAAGAAGTTGGTTTTACAAAAAATTAACATAAAATTGCAATTAACAGAGAAACTGTATATAGATACATTTTTGAAGTCAAACTTAAGCTCTTTAATCATCTAATATAAAGACTTGAAGTTACTGAAACATTCGCAACAACAAGCAAGCAAGATTTGACAAAGAAAGTATATGTCCTTCTATATTTCCACTTAAGAAAGCATTTTCGGAGGAAAGTCAAAACAAGGAAATTTGATGTACTGGCTGGGTGTTATACCAACCAAATAGAGATGTCATAATGGTAATGGCAGTAAATAGTACAACGAAGTAACATCAGTTGCAAATGATTCCATTGCTTGCATCCAAATGCATTGTTGCTTATACAAAAAGCTAGCAAGTTAAAGATGTAACTTATCAGCTTGCATAGAATTTTACAATTATTGGCAATGCACTAAACAAAAAATATTGAAATACTGTTTTAAATATTGATGTCAAGTCACCAAATATGTAAGCGATAAAAAGTATGATGCTTTTATAGTTGTTACAAGTGGACCTTTTGACAGTAGAATAACAAGAAAATTATTGTAGCAAATTCTTTGAAAAGCTGCATTCCAATTTTGAAACTTTCTCACATGGGTTGCTCAGAAAGTCCCACTATAGCATCATAAGTTGAAGCCAAACAGAACATGTGCAATCAACTCCTCTTTTTGTAGTTTTGCCTATTCCTCTTTCAATTTAACAATTTTCCTTGTTCAATACAACCTATATATCTCTACAACAACTGAAAGGTGTGGAATTATGATCTGTACAAATGTATCAGTAAGTAAACCAATCAACACCTCAAGCATTTAATTCTTCATACCGGCATACCATATATTGTCACCATTTGTTGACTTTGGGTCATAGATGTATATTTACATGTTGTATGGAACGATACTCACTCTATTAACATAACATAGCTCAACTCCTGCAATAATACACTCAAGAATCAGATTCCAGCAAGTCCACTCAAGAATCAGATCTAGCAAGTGACTGTTCGCTAAATTAAAAAGGCATGAATCAACACAAAAGAACATGGTACAAATCATGTAAATTATCAACAAACATCCGTATTTACAATATAAATATATTTTAAAAGCAAAACTAACAACCATTTTTCTCACAAACATGACCCAGACATTTTTTTCAAATTATCTTCTGGACAGGTGTAACTAGCATGACATACGCAAACTTATCAAGGAATTTCCCTTTTTCTTTAGTATTTTTTCCGTTTATTTTTGCAGGTTCTCAAAAATAGTTGAAATATGTTTCACAATAATAACTTAAGTTGTGGGAAACATGTAGTATTAAACCTAAAATGTGACTGTTTCCATTGTTTAGCACGACGCGCGAAGCCTCTATTTTCGGTTCGTTTACTATTTATTCAACCGCTTCCTACTTTTTGTTTACATTTCGCTTCACTTAGTTTGCTACTGCAATGCAAAAATTTTTTTTGGGGGGGGGGGGGGGGGGGGGGGGGTGCTATTGTGATCGTTTTCCTTTTTTTCTTTTGTTACCGTACTTCATTTCCTCGTGTATTTTCGGTTGCTTATTATTTATCCACCCGCATTCCATTTTTGCTTACACTTCGCTTATTTAAGTTCTCTGCTGCAATGGTTGTTTTTCAGTCCGTCATATAAAGTTACAGTTAGCATTTTTTATCAATTTTTTCTCTTTTTTTTCTGTTCCTTTGTCACGTGTTTATCCGGTTTCCTTTTTCATTTCCTTACCTGCTTTTGGTTTGTTTACCTTTCTTTCACCTGTATTTCTTTTCATAATCACGTCTTGTTCACACACCGTCTTTTGTCCTATGCGTATTTTTTCCAATTCATCAACGTTTTTTTGTTATCGTAGTTCATTGTCAGCTGATCTTTTTTTACTCTGGTTTACTACCACAATCATATTCTTCGTTCCGTGCCCTTTTTTGTTTTTTCTGTACAAATTGTAGTACACTTGCTTGTCGATCCATCTCTTTTTCGTTTTTGTTCTTTGCTGAAATGTAATTATGCAAATTTTTCCGATTTTTTCTTTTCTTACCTTTGTATTCTTTTCTTACCTTTGTATGTTTTTTGTTTTGTTTATTCATTTGATTGTCTGTTTTGAAATAAGGGTAGCTGATAAGGTTAAACAGCGCAAAAAATAAATTACTATTACTAGTAATTACTATTACTATTAATGTAAGACACTAAGGATTAGTATTAACTGATCGTAGACATTCAAGGAACAGTAAGCAAACATTTATGGCAGTATTTTGTTCCACATTTGTTCAACTACAATGTATGGAAGTGATGTGCAGTATGGAAGAAATTTAATGACCAGAGGGATATAACGTGGTGAGGCGGACATACAACCCACAACAATGAACAACAATGCAATCCAACATGCCAGGAAGCGATAAACAGACGATACCAATTTTAAGTTAAAAGCTATTTCTTCATACTTTGTGACAACTTCAATATTTTTTGTGCAGGCTCTTGTCCCAAATGAGGTGTAACTGTTTTACACCAGTTGTTGCTACTAAGAATGAAAGTATGTTGCTGAGAATGTCACTGTGTTCGTTTTTCATTCCGAAATCATAATATTCACTGACAATTTTAAACGTCCTGCTAAGTGATTGTCTGCAAACTTTGCTTTTAACTTTAGAAAACATCAAAGAACAAAATAAAGACCATTGGCATGACATATCATTGGAAATGTGTAGACCTCCTTTGTTTAAATATTGTGTAAATGAACCATATTTTTCATAATAAATGTATGTGTCATTCAAATTGAAGTCATTTCCTTTTCGAATTATGTAACCAGTTATGTACACCACAGCTTGCATCTCATCAAAAGTTATGCTGGCCCCTTTTGCTGGCAGACTATCTAAAAGTTCCGGGTCGGATTCAGAAAATTGGTATGTACACATTGAGCAATTGCGACCACTCATTTCAAAAGTTCCCATGTCAATATTACGTTGCAGTGTAAGTTTGGCATTCATGATTACATTCTTTGCAAGCACTTGTTGGGTATTAATAAAATATGTTCCACCACATCCTTGTCTGAGTTTACCAAATGCTTTTTCCAATGGGTCTGTTGAGAAATTTCCAAGCATAACAAATTCATGAGTAGTCTGAAGAAGAAGTTTAGTAAGGGATTTTAGTCCGTGGCATGTTTGGTAAAAAACACTCCCTGTGTCTATAACTGCTTTTCCCGGAGTTTGGTAAGACTTGTCATGCCTTTTACATCTTTGGCCAGCTTTTCTAAATCAGTTAATTGACTGTCATCACATGGGCTGATAATAGCTCTCAACGGATCCTTAAATCTGATGTCTGTACCTGACCATCTTCCATTAACAGTTTTCCAAAACTTGACGAACATTTTTAAAAACTTAAGGTGCCATGGTTGTTGTGGTCTTCAACTTCTGTGTGTGTTTCTAAAGCAACTATGTTTTCCTCTAAAAACACTCTCAAGCATGTAAGTACATTTTGGCGCTCAATGGGTCTTGGATAGACTGCCATATAATTAAGCCTGGATAGTTTAAGTAATGAATCTTCTTCTACCTTGAATTATGATTCAGGGGATGATTAAATCAGACCACCTTGCAACACAATCATCCCCTGAATCATCTTTAAACTTAATTTCTCCACACTTTTCAGAAAGCCAATTATTTCGAATGCACTTCCATAAATGAACATAGTCAAATAAAAGATGTATTTGGTCATTTCTTGTGACCCATGGTGTATCTGGAAGTGTGTCAAACTTTTTGAAGAAAGCTTTGGTTGACTCTGCTGCCATCACATACTATGGCAATGACATTCATTGTGGGGGGGGGGGGGGGGGGGGGGGGGCATCTGATCAACAAACAATGCTATTGGTTCATGCCGAAATTCTGCTGTTAGTCGGTAAACACGAATCATTTTAATTAAAAATTGTGCCCCTCCAAACATACATTTAACCATTACTGCAAGTATTGTCCGTGCTAAGTGATCTGCTAAGATGTTCACATACGGACTGGCGATCCCCTACTATGAAGCTGACATGTGCAGCATACAAAGGAGGCAACGGTGATTGTGATTCTCCACTGAGCCTGTGTAGCTCAGTTGGTAGAGCGCGATCCCGGAAAGACTCCTGTCGTGGGTTCGAATCCCACCGCAGGCTAGGTTTTTCTAGCCTATGCCTTGCCATATGTGAATGCTTGGGAGACCAGCTGATTCGGTACAATGCCTTTAATAGGCCNGTATTGTCCGTGCTAAGTGATCTGTATTATTTTTTGCCTTTCCAGAAACTGTGCCACCATGATAAGACAGAGATGCTTTCACATAAATTTCAACAATCATAATAATACTATTTCTCTGTTTGGTTTCTAAACTTTTGCTTACTTCATTTAAGAACACCAAGTCATCAACATTGCCAGTTCGGGATGTAATTCTTGTTCATGTATTGGTGCTGGGAACCTTATGATCCTGTCTAAACCTTTCATACGTTGATCTGGATGTTGCAAATGCCTCAGCCGAATATACAGGCTTGCCAACCATCTGTGCAGCTGAGTTTCTGTAATCTGATATGACTTTGCTATTATGACTTTCTTCTGCATCACAAAGATAATTAACTGCCTCTTATATTCGTGACCATCGGTCTAATGTGAAAACCTTGTTAGAAGGCAATGAAGGAATGGTGCATTTTACACCAACATGAAAACATTCATGAGTGAAAGTAAGTTTATTTGAAATTTTAATATAAAGTGAAGGTACTCCAGACATACAGTGTTTAGCCTGGATTATCACATTATCATCACTTTTATAAGAAATTACAGGGACAGGAAAAGAACGTTTGTTCAAGGACTCAATTAATTCATTTAAATCTGCAGGTAACTTATCTTTCATTTCAAATTCAGTGATATTATCCTTACAAATGCTTCTTTGGTTTGACAAAGCCTTTTTAGTGAATCTTGGTTTGCTGCTGGCAGTGGGAATTAAACTTTGTGGTACACAAGCAAAACTGAAGGAGGATTTGCTGGTCGATATCTGCCATATGATAACAGCTTCTCATACCCTGCTGGCCAATGCTTCTCACATACAACTGTATCTGCTTTGTCTGGAATATTATCCAGTGGTATTGCGCTAAGTCATCTCAAACGTTGACATTCAGCAATCGAAAAACTGAGGTTTTGTCTTGTGAATAGCCACTTCTGCAACCTGTCACACAACACTTTCTACCCATAATGGTAATTTTATAATCTGCTTTTATTGAAGATCAGTACATATACTCTACATAAGAGAAACGAAGGTNTATACATATGAGAAACGAAGGTTAAAAACATAATCAAAATCCTGTTGTTTGTTTCTAAGAAAATAATAATTCAATGTGACATTCTGACCAAAAACAAAACGTCATAAAAGAATCAAGATGATGAGTAAACAAACAATAACTTAGCCTTCATTTATACTAGGCAAAAATTCGCTACAAACAACGGTTCAATTAACTAAACATTGCAAAAAATGTGTTACATCGCCATTGTACAAATTATTAAGTTTTCTATGTTTTCCCGCCAGTAGCCTTAGGGGGGGGGGAGTTTCTGTAATCTGATATGACTTTGCTATTATGACTTTCTTCTGCATCACAAAGATAATTAACTGCCTCTTATATTCGTGACCATCGGTCTAATGTGAAAACCTTGTTAGAAGGCAATGAAGGAATGGTGCATTTTACACCAACATGAAAACATTCATGAGGGGGGGGGGGTACAACTGTATCTGCTTTGTCTGGAATATTATCCAGTGGTATTGCGCTAAGTCATCTCAAACGTTGACATTCAGCAATCGAAAAACTGAGGTTTTGTCTTGTGAATAGCCACTTCTGCAACCTGTCACACAACACTTTCTACCCATAATGGTAATTTTATAATCTGCTTTTATTGAAGATCAGTACATATACTCTACATAAGAGAAACGAAGGTTAAAAAAGAAAATCAAAGTCATCCTGTTGTTTGTTTCTGAGAAAATAATAATTCAATGTGACATTCTGACCAAAAACAAAATGTCATAAAAGAATCATCTATCCACTCAGCTATAAGGATGTGATATGAATATCGGATGTGATACATTAAAACTGCGTTTATTGTTTGCAACTTTCATCCCCCAGTCATGAAGATTCTGAGTAAACAAACAATAACTTAACCTTCATTTATACTAGGCAGAAATGCCAAATGCGCTACAAACAACAGTTCAGTTANCAATGTTGTGCAACCTGGTGACATTACTATCACACAATCGGTGTTATGATGTCACAACCTTGGCATTGTTTTACTGATGTCACGACTTGTAAGCGTGGCTGCCTCGTGTTTATTAGCGACTGGATGTTATATAGAGTCAATATGCTTCATTTAATTGACTTGTTATGTTTGTTTCTTTGGTAACGAAAAGGAAATTTGTGCTAACTGAACTGTTGCCGGTCGTCTTTGATTCCGTCAACGTACGTCAGTCAACGTGCTGTTGCTGTAAATAACTGAATTATTCCGGTAAGCCTTGTTGATTAGAGTCTCTCACCACTATTGTTTCAAGTATATGTTAACGACCTACCACTATCCAGATTATTTGCAGATGACACAATTCTCTTTCAGTCTGACAAGTCACTAACAAACCTAAACACATTTACAGGAGCGGACATTTGGATGCGGTGTAATAAACTATAGATAGCTATCTATTAATTACCAGAAAACCAATTTTATGTTATTTCATAATACTCGTCCACCTGATCTACTACAATTCTTGGTTACAATGAATAACCAATCAATTTTAAGGACTAATGTCACCAAATACCTTGGACTTTATATAGATGATANATAATTCGTTATTTTGGCTCTTGGTGCCGGTTAGTTGTTGAGCGCGAGGAAAGGCGCGTTGAGAACCGTTCTAGGAATTTAAGCGATCGCCCCTACTGTGCTGTCTGGGGGCATAGAGTTACGCCCTCTACCAATTAAAAGACAGCGCAACAGAAAGACCTACCGTGCGTTAAATATTATTTATTGCGTCCTAACAAGCAAAATTTAAACGCAATCCAATAGTTTCTTTGCTAAAAAAGCTTTAAAAACTTCAGAGTTCAGACTACAGAGACTATCGCTAAAAACTGATTCGAAACCATCCGCCTCCAGTTTCGAGTCCAGCGTGACCGATGTCCAGGCNGAGGGCGCCAGTTAGTGTTACAGTGGTATCTGAGTTGTTGTGAGTGTATTAAGTTGTGTTATGGTGCATACTTTTATGTGATGTAAGTAAGTTAGTTTTGTAGTTATGACGTTCTTTATTCTATTGGTTTAGGTGGTCGAAAATCGTTTTAAATCACTCTTCATTGCAATAAAGTGCATGTGAAACTAACCGCTCTTGTTCTGCCAGTCGAGAGACTGAAAGGTAGAATTAGCAACAATGCTGGAATTCTACAGTGATTACCTAAAGTATGTTTTGTTGTTATTTGTATGCAGAAAACGTTCTTAAACAAGCTGCAGATACAATTCAACAACACCAGGTGACAAAACTTGAAACCGATGTGGCTATACGTGAATTCAGTGTAGATCAGTCCAAACTTCCCGAAGTTCGACAGAACTTGGCCGAAGGGGGGGGGGCTATAATAGTTTGGTAAGAGTCAACTTTACTGATTATTTCTTGTATATTGCAGTAACTAAAGTAGTACATATTTGCAGAAACCGCATTTGCCCTTGTACTCGTCTTGCTGCTGAACCCTCGAGCGCCATCTCTGTCCTTGGTGCCTTGGAGTTGTTGAGCGCGAGGAAAGGCGCGTTGAGAACCGTTCTAGGAATATAAGCGATCGCCCCTNCGAGGAAAGGCGCGTTGAGAACCGTTCTAGGAATTTAAGCGATCGCCCCTACTGTGCTGTCTGGGGGCATAGAGTTACGCCCTCTACCAATTAAAAGACAGCGCAACAGAAAGACCTACCGTGCGTTAAATATTATTTATTGCGTCCTAACAAGCAAAATTTAAACGCAATCCAATAGATTTTTTCCTAAGAGACTATCGCTAAAAACTGATTCAAAACCGTCCGCCTCCAGTTTCGAGTCAAGCGTCACCGATGTCCAGGCCTGTAATAGAGGGCGCCAGTTAGTGTTACAGTGGTATCTGAGTTGTTGTGAGTGTATTAAGTTGTGTTATGGTGCATACTTTTATGTGATGTAAGTAAGTTAGTTTTGTAGTTATGACGTTCTTTATTCTATTGGTGTAGGTGGTCGAAAATCGTTTTAAATCACTCTTCATTGCAATAAAGTGCATGTGAAACTAACCGCTCTTGTTCTGCCAGTCGAGAGACTGAAAGGTAGAATTAGCAACAATGCTGGAATTCTACAGTGATTACCTAAAGTATGTTTTGTTGTTATTTGTATGCAGAAAACGTTCTTAAACAAGCTGCAGATACAATTCAACAACACCAGGTGACAAAACTTGAAACCGATGTGGCTATACGTGAATTCAGTGTAGATCAGTCCAAACTTCCCGAAGTTCGACAGAACTTGGCCGAAAGTGACATCTTCAATATGAAGGAGCCACACGAAAAAGAGCCTTTCAGCTCATCCATGCACGAAAAGAAAATGGTGAAGTTAAATTTTTCGAAAAGTATTGAATTTGATAATTTACTAGCTACGATGATGGGCATCCGGTTTCTTGCTCTTATTGGTCCCCCAGGCTGTGGAAAGACCACATTGGCTAAGAAATTGGCAAAATTCACCAATTTCTTTGTGATTTTTTTGAGATTTATGGATTTGGGTTGTCAGACCCTTACTCTTCAACAGCTCCTGGTAGATCTTCCTTTCAAAGATGTAGACCAGACAACTAGAGATAATGCGTTTGAATGGATGCTAAACAACCAAGACAAATGCGTGTTTGTGTTTGATGGTTACGATCAAAGTACTTGGTCCCTAAGCAACGAAAAGCCAGCCAATGTGTCGTATGACACTGCTTTACCGATTCAGCAGCTTGTAGCGAATCTTTGTTGCAAACTTTTTTTTAGTAAATCCCTGCTTATTTTCACGTCACGGCCTCATTCTATTCTTTCTTTGCCGATTGTCTTGCGACCTAAACTCACAGTTGTTGTTGGTGATCTTCCAACAGATGGCATGCAAAAGCTATTTTTTGCATTTGCCGGTAGTGAGGCAGATGTTTTGTGGAACACGTTGCACACTAATGCACCGCAGTTAATTCAACTTTGCCACAACCCAATGCTGTTGCAGTTTGTGGTTTACTCTGGTTTGCATGGCGATGTAAATCAAGTAAACACAATTACCAAGGTTTTCAAAAAAGTCTTGCTTCAGTTAGAAACCTCCGTTCATAAACAAGGTTTACGCTTTTTCGATCTTGTCCAACCAGTTGGTAAAATGGCTTACGACGGTATGGCTCGCCTAATCGTTGTGTTTTCAAACATCGATATAGAAAATGCTGGCCTAACCGATGTAAACATACAGGATTTTGTCATCAAGGTAGCTCTTTGCCCAAGGCTATTTGAG
>QLIY01002595.1:0-10857 GCA_003260075.1 Phallusia mammillata | reverse complement strand
GGTTTCGGCCGAATCGCAATAAATTATTCGGCCGAAACCGAATCTTTGCAAAAGTGGCCGATTCGGCCGAATAAATTCGGCAAACCGAATATTCGGTACATCTCTAGTTTTAATTGCTGTGTATGAATATAAATCCTAGTTGGTTGTAAAGGTAAAGCTTTGCTAAAAGAAGGTGGAAGTAACACTTGCTAAATCCAACCAAAATTTTGAATTCCTAAAGCACTTAAATGTCTGAGGTTGCCCCAGTGCCAGGGCAACAACATACATACCCGGGGTCATCTCGGACAGCTTATTAGTTTTTGAAAGTATATTGGCTTTTTTGTTAAAAAACATAATATTTAATATTCCCATTGACTAGAAAGGGAATCTTTTTGTAAAGTGGTTTTGTATTCCACTTGAAATCCAATCTTCTTCAGCTGTTGGATCTCCCAGGTGTTGTTGCTCGGCACCTTAATGTGCTAATTGGCGAGTTGCTTTTAGTGATAAACCGTTACACATTTTTAACAATTTAGCAAATACTTTACCAATGAAATTCCTTGCTCTTGGTGAATATGAAACCAAGCCATTTATTTTTAGAGTGTTTCCTATAGTTTGACAATGTTGAACAATTTACTTCAGATGGGATCAGTGTTTTTTTAAGGTGTTTTTTAAGGCCGAAACGGTCCCCCAAATTNGTTTTTTAAGGCCGAAACGGTCCCCCAAATTTCTCCAGCGGTTTCCCAAAATTTGAACTTTGGATTTTTTGGTATTTAAATGAAACACTTGCGGTCTCTTAAAACTACTCAGCGGTCACCCAAACCAAACCTTAAAAAAAAACTGGCATGGGATGACACTCCTCCTGTAAGGATATCCTCTTTTTATAATTGCCAAAAATGTTTGTTTTATCCTGTAGTTTGAAGCATACTCTATATTTGTTTTTATGCGTCCTAGCCATATTTTCTATGGTCTGAAATTATTGTAAGCATAGGCTAAATCACAACAGGTAATAGATTGGCCCATGTGTCTGACCCCACATGTGTGGTAAAAGAAAAAATGTGGCTGCCTGGTTGTCTGCTGCTCAAAATCAAAGTATCCTTGTTTAGCAATAGCTTCTAAACTATGCCTGTCACTATAATAAAGTGTCTTTCCGCTAACTGCAATTGAATTATAATCTCACAAACAAAATATTGAAATACAATTATGGCTCAATAAACTCTTATTATTTATCAGCATAACCAGACATGATCCTAAACACTATGCTGCTTTGGTATGTATGCATGGAGGTTTAACAAAAATGACATAACAATACTCTACTATGACATCATATGACTGGTCCGGTTTATCCCCATGTGCGAGGTCTCCCCGGTTTCCCCAATATAATAGAAATTATATGTAAATAGTAACCGTCTTCCATTTTAAGATTGATACTTAGGTTTGAGAACATTACATGCTTGTTTTATTTTTTAAATACAGTTAGTCTTATTTCTGAAATGTAAGCACAAAATATTTTAAATATATTAAGTCTTTTTAACACTACTGTGTGAGTGAAAATGAACTACTTTGTACTTTTCCTTCTGTAAATAATGTTACAATCAACATTTTAGTTGGTTTAATAATAAATTCCCTCTGCCAGGTTCTTCATCATGGACCCACACTGGATGGTCAGCATGGGCACCCAATCAACCAAGTAATGTTGGGGAACCAGCAGATGCTGGAGAATGTTTGCTGTTTCATGGACAGAGGAATGGTGCAAACTATGGTTGGACATGGTTTATTGCACAGTGTCATCCGGAACGTTACTATATTTGTTCCTATACAGGTTAAAACTTTATTTATAAAAAACTATTTTTATTTTTCTCTGTGTAAAATACACATTTAGTCAATGAACAACAATGGTGTCAAAAATAAATTTAAAAATGTTCATTAAAATAAAGTTGTCACAGTATGCCAGGCCCATTGAAGGCGCCATACCGAATCAGCTGGTCACCAAGCATTCACCACCATATGGCAAGGCGTAGGCTAGAAAAATCTAGCCTGCGGTGGGATTCGAACCCACGAATGCTTGGTGACCGGCTGATTCGGTATGGCGCCTTCAATGGGCCTGGCGTACTGTGATTTATATATGAGTGTGCCGTGATCGCTGGTCTGCATAGACGCTTCAGGGCTGATCCCAGTAATGAATTTATGTTCATCTTAAAATAAAGTTGTGTTTACTCATAATTATATTGTCCAAAAAAGTTCATAATTTAACATGTAAGATTCTAACGTGAATAATTTTGTAATAACCAGAATTTGTAGTGAAACAAACCATTTTAGTCTAAATGTAATTATGACATTGGTTTTGTCCGTCTTTATGTAGCACCTTTGTAAGTCCAAATGTATAAAATGTTGTTATGTTAAGTTTAGTTGCCTAAACATTTTATTTAGATGAGGCAGATTTGCTGTTATGACCCAAAACCTGTTTGTTTCATAATAGTAATAAATGAACAGAACTGTATTTATTCTTTTACAACATGTTTGTTTCAGAAACCCGAGAACTCTCACTTGACCAATCATTGTTCAGTGTTGTAGCTGGTCAAACATTTAGTGTATTGATTTCAATATCACGTCAATCTACACAACCACTGGACATTTCCTACACTTTTAATGGAGTGACAACTTCACTTGGAACATTAACAACAAACTACAGTTCAACTCAAACACTCACTATGCCTGCAAGGGACACAACAATTACTGTGAATGTTGAAGGTTTCACAGTTCCATCTTGTCCACTAAGTGTCACCCGCCAAGTTAAACAAGGTAAGAATTGGATACAAATGGCATGGTATACATTCAGGAAAAGATTCAACAGTAGCGATCAGGTCCAGTGACTGTAACCTCATGCGTTAATAAAATTTGTTTTAATTCCAACTTGTTCTTGAGGGTTTCTATATTAATTAACATAAGCAATGTAGCTTAAATTCATTTCAAGTTGGTCATTTATTATAGTCTCAAAAATCAAGAATAGTGTGTATGTAACTTCTTTGAAGCAAATCTTATTGGACATATGCAAAAAACACAATGGATAAAAAATGCCAAATATGCGTGTTTATATTTACAGTCAAATCAACCCTCACATCCTCATCCATTGTTGCATCTTCAGTCCAAAGAAAATCAGTGTCTTGCACAATAACTGGGTACTCACGTCCCACAGCCAAGTGGTGGTTCAGGTAAAAGAAAACAGTAACTTACCCCTAGCAAGTTCCACATTACCTAACCTATATGCATAATTACTTTACAGAAACTCTGCACAAGTTCCCACATCAAGTTCCATCAATGTGTATCAAAGTTCAACTAATGTTGATAGTATTACTGGTCGACCCCCCCCCCCCCCCCCCCCCCCCCCCCCCCCCCCCCCCCCCCCCCCCCCCCCCCCCCCCCCCCCCCCCCCCCCCCCCCCCCCCCCCCCCCCCCTTGCAAACCTACAAACTGGAATGGAGGGGGAAATATAGACAAGACACTCACAGTAAATGGTGTGTGCAGTATATTACCTAATGTTATATGTCAACAGCTTTTTTCAAATAAAAGCTTTATTAGAAGCAACCAGGTACTAAAGTATTAGAAAAATTATCTTTGACATGTGCACAGAGACTTGTGTGCTTGAAATGTATTTGTGTTTGGTCAAGTTTTTATTACAGCTTCTGGTGTAGTTTTTTACCAGTATCGAAAAGCTAATAGGCTGTAAGTCACGTTGCTTACACTTGTCAGTTAAGTTACTCTACCCGCTATTAAAAAAAACATTTTGTGACAACTCTACATGACAAATAATTTCTTGGATGTTTTCATAGTTGCTGCCAACATCAGCACATCTCCAACTGCAGAAGTTGTAACACTTGGAACCCAACAAATATTTACTTGCACTTCATATGGATTCCCAATACCTATTATAACATGGAAACGGTACGAAACACAAATACTGGCAAGTCATGCTGTCAAAAAATATCCGTGTGAATATTTGATTGATTACTATGCGTATATACTAATCCAGGGGGGTCCAACAGGAAAACACTGCCGTGCCAATTTTGGTTTTGAAATATATTCGTGTGCCAACGTTGGGTATTTTTGTAAACACGGGATATTTTACCTCTTTTTGCGCCTCCCCACTGCATTCAAATCTTCATTACAATTTGTAGCCCAGCTGTTCATGCGAAGGCTACTATTGATACCCTTACCCCATTTTCCAAGACGAAACAGAAGCTTGTCAAATCTTGCTAACTTATTACCGATTCGCCCCAATTCCCAGTATTCGGCCAATATGTATAGAACCTTAGATGGAATCGCCAAGGAAATATCTTATGTCAAATGTAAGTAAACTTGTTTGAGAAACTCGGAACATAGACAAAAGTTGGTTGGGTAAGAAATCATAAAGTTTACCATTTGAATGCTGGAAAAAGTTCGAGTACCATATTCAAATGCTCTGCGCGACACATTTGGCACGCATGCCACGTGTTGGACACCCCTGTACTAATCTATTAATATAATACTATTTTACTTATTTTGCTTTTCTCAGTAATATGTCAAACAAAATGTTTATTTGCTGTAATAATATGGTACACAGTTTGTTTGAATTCAATTTTCAGGAACGAGGGCTCAGTGAGTTCAACTAATGGAAACATTCATCAATCCTCTCAAGAAACAACAACTTCACAAAATAAAGTCGTGCGAAAACTTTATGTTACACTTGAAGATTATAGTGAAGCTGGCCAATACACATGTGAAGTTGCAAGTAACATTGCTGGAAATGCTATAACATCTGATATACAAGCACAAGGTAAGTTAGAAATACGACCATGCATGTTTTCATGATAATCCAAATTTACTTGCTGTATTTCCAGCGATCACCATATCACCTATTTCACAAGTTTTTGTAATTGGAAGTACACAGATGTTTACTTGTGCTTCATATGGACACACCATCCCACAAATTGCATGGAAAAGGTAACTTTTGCCATGGTCATAAATTTTTGGTTTAACCTTTTTCGTTTGTTAGGAACAGAAATTTGGTTGGTTCAAGTGGAAATATTTATCAAACCACTGAAAACACATTGGGAGATAAAGTTGTCCGTAACCTTTCTATTACACTTGAACATATCAGTGAGGCAGGAGATTATTCATGTGAAGTTACAAGTGCTGTTGATGGAGTTAACCTAATGCGAAATATTCAAGTTCAAGGTGTGATAAAATTTAAAATGTGTAGGCTACTCAATAAGATAAGTCATTTGTTATACCACCAGCTTTATTTATACGTTGTTTAGAAATTCCAATAACATTTACTTTTTTGCCAGTGGCTGCCAATGTCTCAACATCCCCAGCTTCACAAGTTGTTGATTTTGGAGTTCAACAAATTTTTACTTGTACTTCATATGGATTTCCAATACCTCAAATTACATGGAAAAAGTAATATTCTTTTTTTGTTGGGCAGACTGTGTAGGCTGCCTGTCTTGTGGCATCATTTGTGAAGGGACATATGTTAGTTTTGTTTGTGCTCTGCTTAGAGTTCATGGTGGCATGGGGGTGTTAACAGCCGAATGATTGTAAACATTTGCTCATTGGGACAAAATTTTACATCACTGTTAATTGGGCCATTGTGTTTTGGTATGTTTTAATTTAGGGGTAGAACCTCATTAGCCCCCTAAAATGAGTGAGTTTTTTTTAAAACAATTCCTGAATTGGATGAAATTTGGACAGCTTGTAGAGGGTTCCATTTACAGGTGTTGACGGTTGTGTTCAACCCTTTAACCCCAAAATTTGCTCCACCATCCCTCTAAAATGGCTGATTTTTTAAACAGTCTCTGAATTGAATTTGAACAGCTTGTAGAGGGTGCCATTTACAGGTGTCGATTGTTGTGTTTTAGCCTATTTACAAACTATTTACCCCTTATATTTCAAAACTTTCTCATGGTTTTCTCTTAAAATGCATTGTTTAAAACTTTGCATGTGTAAGGACCCCGGCTAATATAGGACCCAAATAAAATAATTCTAAGGAATTTATTAACATTTTAAAATAGGTCATAGTGAATACACAAAGGTAAAATGTGCTACGCCACCCTTCTAGTTTGATTTTTATCTAGAGTGTAACTCAGTTAGATTCGATTGTGTTGGAATCATACATCCCTGTATTTTTGCACAGGGTAGCAAAAGATGCTAAGTTGATTAGATGTTGTATGACAAAGTGATTGCTATGATCACTTGGTCATTATAGCTAAGGTTAACCCCCCCCCCCGTTGTGTTTTAGCCTATTTACAAACTATTTACCCCTTATATTTCAAAACTTTCTCATGGTTTTCTCTTAAAATGCATTGTTTAAAACTTTGCATGTGTAAGGACCCCGGCTAATATAGGACCCAAATAAAATAATTCTAAGGAATTTATTAACATTTTAAAATAGGTCATAGTGAATACACAAAGGTAAAATGTGCTACGCCACCCTTCTAGTTTGATTTTTATCTAGAGTGTAACTCAGTTAGATTCGATTGTGTTGGAATCATACATCCCTGTATTTTTGCACAGGGTAGCAAAAGATGCTAAGTTGATTAGATGTTGTATGACAAAGTGATTGCTATGATCACTTGGTCATTATAGCTAAGGTTAACAAAAATGCTAATTGCGTTGTTTTTATTTTCAATAGCACTTTACTCTTTGGTAATAGCAAGGGGCTTCAAAGCAAAAGCTTACAAAATTGTGTGTCTGCACTACCCAGCAATGATTTTGTATTCCATCACATAACAAAAGAAGACAATGTTCAAGTGGTTGTACTTAAGTGTTTTACAGTCAAATGTTAGAATGTGTTTCAAACATTTGATTAAATCGATAAAGTATTGTCACCAGGGGGTAAACAGCACACTGGCCATAGTTTAGTAACCCTTAGTCCAGCAGTTCCCAACCTTTATGGTGCTGTGACCCCTTGATAACATTTGCCAAGTTGCTGTGACCCCAAGGATAAAATTATTAGCCACTAAATTAAAATTGACTGTTTTTTCAACATAAGGTGGTCTATGGGTTTATTTTATTGGGGCTAGTGGGCCTAAAACAAGTTGGGAACCATGCCTTAGCCCCCCCCCCCCCCCCCCCCCCCCCCCCCCCCCCCCCCCCCCCCCCCCCAGTTGGGGTCGCGACCCACAGGTTGGGAACCCCTGCCCTAGTCTAATCCACATGTACGAGTACATGGTGCATTCTCTTAGTTACAATGATTTGTATTGCAACAAATGTGTGTTGTATGTAGAGGGGGAAACAGTGTTACAGCAACCAACGACAACAATGTTTATCAAACATCCCAAAAAACAACAGCATCACTAAGCAAAGTGGATCGAAAACTTAGAGTTACACTTAATAATTTTAGTGAAGCTGGCATATATACATGTGAAGTTGAGAGTAACATTGTTGGATCTACAAATTTCTCTTATGTACAAGTTGAAGGTATGATGTTAATCTTTTGCAAAAAAATGAGAAATATAAAACATGTACTTTAGTAATCTGCTAGTAAAAATAAGCAGGAAATGATTACAGTATAATCATCTTGTTATTCAATGTGCTAGATATCTTTATAAACTCTACAATACAACTTTTTTACATCCTAGTTAATACAATTCTAACTGCTTTACCCACTGCGAAAGTTGTTAAATTTGGAGTCCGATATGCATTCACTTGCACCTCTGATGGTTACCCTAAACCTCAAACATTATGGACAAGGTAAATGTTAAAAGACTTTGTATATTCCATGTGAATTCAAATGTATTTAGAAATGGAACCCGAGTTAGCCAAATTTCAAGCTACAATATATACCAGCAACGCACTCATATTTCATACACTGAAAACCAAATAGTTTGGACTTTATATTTCACCCTCCAACATATAAGTGAAGCAGGGGTTTACAGATGTGAAGCTTTAGGCAAAACAAAATTTGGTCTACCCAAGCATGTTGATGTACAAATCCAAGGTGGGTATAAGTGTTACATGAAAAGGATAGTAAACTTTACATTAAAAAAAGCAATGTATACAGCAATATATAAATTTAATAAAATTGCAACATATAAAAGACTACATTCAGCACAACATTATTACAAAACAGTGTATAAAGTTATAAAACAAAAAATGATGCTTTAAAATGCTGACACAGGATTGTTTTGGCATTTCAGTTCCTGCAAGCATTTCTATTTCTCATCATAGCATTTTGATGACAAATATACATGAAACACTTACAGCTGAATGTGTTTCCTATGGCTTTCCTTCTCCTACTGTTGACTGGTTAAGGTTAGTACTGGTTTGATCAGGAGAAATTAAATACTGTTTTTATTATGTGAAAAACTTTGAAACATGTAATGCTAAATGTAAATCATAATGCTAAACAAGACTTTTGAAACCATTGAGAATCAATGCATTTACTTTGGTGAACAAGATTACATATTTAGCTCAATCTTAAAAAAAGTTCCAAGTTGTGTATTGTTGTGTAGGAATGAAAGCAAAATAGGCAACATGGCATCATCAGCTATTTATCAGACATTAATCAAGGAAGGAATTTACAAAACGACATCCCTACTTACTCTCACATATTCAAACATTTCACAAACTGGTCAATATACATGTGTTGCGTATAATCTTCCTGAAATGCAAGTAAACAAAACTTTGCAGGTTGAAGGTAAATACTTAAATCTTAAAACCATGCATTATTGTTTTTTTTATAAGGCTTGGTCAACCCAATACAAAATTTTACCATAAATATCTTTAAAATAAACTTTGTCTACCTATGCTAAATTAAATGTAACGTGTATACAGCAAAATTTTAGTAGATTTTTAATTTTTTAAAGATAAGTGAATAAAACCAGTTAACTGGGGACAGTTACTGTAATGGTTTTGGTCAAGTGCCCTGTTCAGTCCACCTAAAAACGCACAAGGTGTTTTTATTTGAAGCAATTTATTTTCTCAAAAAATGTTTGCATATAAAAATAAAACATTTCACAGTTGCAGCCAATATATCACTAAGCAACAACCAAGCGACAATTGAAGATGGGCAAAGTAAAGACATCAAATGCATTTCATTTGGTTTCCCAACACCACAAGTATACTGGACAAGGTGATGTATTTTATAATGGTTAGGTTGCCTACAATACCTTCTCTAGATATCTGAGCAAATTTTTGATACCGGATTTGTTAAAACTATTTTTTTATGTGAAGATTTTTGTAATCAGTTTACCTTTTTAAAGATTATATTGCTTGCATAACATATTTTACCTTAGGAGCAAGAAATTAAGTACTTTTTTTGTTTTACAGTAACTCTTCTAACATTTCTGCAAATATATCAGAAAATATTTACCAAACAATTTCCCAACCTTCCCCATATCAAGTTGTGTCCACACTGACTATAAGGTCCGCTGTACTTGCTGATATTGGTAAATACATTTGCCATGCAAGTAACATTGTGGAAAACGGACCCTTAAAAACAGTTCAAAGTGCTTTGCAGGTTGATGGTAAAAAAGTTTTCTAATAACCTAGTTTGAGCTATTTAAAATTTTATGTTGAAATAACAACTTCTTTTTGCAGTTGGACCAATTTTTAAGAATTTTACTCAACCTAGTGCTTTCAGTCAGTCACAGACATTCACTTGCACATTTTTTGGAAAACCTCTACCCACTGGACACTGGAGAATCAATGACCAAATCCTAAAAGCAAAATCCCCTACACTTGTATCATCTATTGGTGATGGAGACAAACTTATCCCCCCCCCCCCCCCCCCCCCCCCCCCCCCCCCCCCCCCCCCCCCCCCCCCCCCCCCCCCCCATGGCTCAAAAACTCCTTCATATTTGGAGGGAACTCTACAGTTGAGTGCTGGGCGACAAATTCGGTAGGAAAGTCAAAGTCAAAACTGATTCAGTTTAATACAGGTAAGTAACCTATCAAGGGTGGCATTTTATGTTTTATGCTCATGTTGGACAATTATATAGCTCCCCTTCCCTGAAGATGACATATGTTGGTTTTACTCTAATTGTTTGTTGTTATATAGGCAATATGTTCTAGTTTAAACTTAGCCAACCATTTACTAAAAGTGCTTGTAAGATTTTAATAACCTTTTATCCAAAACCAAACATTCTTTGTTATTATGACTACAATTTATTTACACATAGTTTACAGATTTAAAGGTTTACAACTCCGTTTGTTTTAAAACTTAGATCTACAAGAGGAGAATGGGCAGTATTATGTTTCATACAACACAAAAAGAAACTACTCACAATCCCTGGAGCAGTGCACAGAAAAAGGAGGATCTTTATTATCAGATCCATTTCTTCAGAAATTAACTTCCCAAAACAACTCATGGCTGTTCTTTCAAAATGGAGTTTGGGTAAAACAAGCAGAAAACCTAAGTGAGTTTGACTTTTTGTCAAAAACAATTTGGGTGTAAATAAACAATAATGCTTTAAATTTATTTTTAGCTGTGTTTCACTTGATACTGTATTTTATTTATTTGTGTTTAGCAATGGAAAACTACAATAGTCAAGAGTCCTTTAATGAGACTTTGCTATGCAGCGTTATATTTGCTGGAGGAGAAATAAATAAAACAGATTGTGATAAAACATATCCATCAATATGTTTATTTTCAGGTATGCTATATTGTGTGTGTTGTCAAGTCTTGTTAATGAAAGATCACCTTATTTGTAGGTGTTGAAATTCTTGACACAAGCAAGTGTTATGACAACAAGGTTGTTGTAAAATGGAAAGATCAATCAGAGTACAAGGAAAAATTTAATTACACAATAACTGTTGTTGACTTAAAAACATCAGTCAATGTTAGAAAGACTTTCACACAAACATCAACAACAAACTTTGAATATGAAACAACTGTTGACA
>QLIY01002594.1:4208-17875 GCA_003260075.1 Phallusia mammillata | reverse complement strand
AAAAAAAGGATTTAAATTGCGCCTTATGGTCCGTAAAATACGGTAATTTCCCAGGTAGGAAAACTCATACTCCAATACCGCAATAACTGCTGCAGATCATGCTATAGAGCAGATTAAGGTTTAATTAATTTGTAAAAAACTTTTGCCGATTTAAAAGTAATCCAAAGGAAATATGTTGATGCATGGAGTGTGTTTAACCATATTGTTGACAGCATGATGAAAGTGATTAATTTGGCATCAAACTAGTGACTAACTATGGCCCCACTTCCGTTAGTTGGGATTTACTACCATATTCTGTTATTGACTACTGATGCTTTGACGTAGCAAGCATTTCCTGCAATGCTAGACTGTACTGCTCCTGTATAAGTTCTTTTATTTTCACATGTTGGCATCACAACCCAGAGCAGTGTCGTTTTGAATTCAGTTGTGTTTCTACCAGACAAAAACCTTGCCAGCCAGTTTTTAAACATGGTTGGTTCAGTGCAGTAAGGATGTGCCAGTAGTTGCTTGTTGACCCTATTATAAACTGTTGAGAAAGTGGGTTTCTATTGAGCAACAATGCAGTATAATGTGAAGAATCATAATGATAAGCTTGCAAAGGAGTCATGGGGTCTGGTGAAATCATCCAGCAATGTCTGTGGCACATTTAAATGTATTAGTCAAGTATGTATAACATGAAATAGCACTTGTAGGTTACATATCATAGTCAAACTTTTTTTTATCCTGTGAACAATTTATTCATCTTGTCATCTAGTACATTCTATCAATGTTATAAATTGATAAATCAAAAACAGATAAGACTGGGTAAACATTTACCTCATTACCTGTCTTATAACGTTCAACGATTTGTTTGCTCATGTCATATTAATAGAAAATCAACACTAACCAATTTCCGTTTTGCGAATTTTATTTTATAAAAAAATATCCGGTAAAACTGGGGTGTGCAACCTTTGACAATGTGGGGCCAAATACAATTACCATGATTAGTTTCCGGGCCACACCTTTATATAACATAAGGTTACTTTGTTGCATAATGCATGTCAAATATGCCTATAAAGAGTTAACAAATGCGAGTATAATAAAAAATTATGCATTCAATTCTAGCCACATATTGTCA
Organism: Phallusia mammillata; assembly: GCA_003260075.1. NCBI lineage: Eukaryota > Metazoa > Chordata > Ascidiacea > Phlebobranchia > Ascidiidae > Phallusia > Phallusia mammillata. Next base: position 16,758 of record QLIY01002594.1, on the reverse strand, counting down.
GGTAGCAGAATATATAGCACTAGGCGCATAGGCGCCGACTTTACATTTTTCCCGGGTATGCCGTATTTTATGACGTCATGAAATAACAAATTAATTTCATGTTGCTACATATTGTGATACTACGTTAAAGCTTGCAGTATATGAGTTTACACAACGTAATTCGATCGCCAGGACCTTCTGCTTGTGTTGCAATTCAACGCAGGTTTGTGCACCGTAACACCGCGTTACACATTGCAAAAAAATGAACTTACTTGCCGAAATGACGGGGAGGCAGACAGTGAAAATAAAAAAGGTTCAGGGATGTTACCTCGCAAATTACCTTAATGTTCAACCTTCATTTTCTCTGCAATAACTATCACAAAAATACTTTGTTTTCACGCAACAAAACGCACATACTTCTGGCCTAGCCATTACAAAAATCGTTTTATACGTTTTGAAGTCGCTTGTTTCGTTTGCAACGTGTCGCATATTTAACCCAGTGAGTTGTATGTGATGCATTAGATTTAAAGTTTAGTCTACTTCAAACGATGTCCGAAACTGCAAGAAACTTTCGATAAGCTGACACTTTAATTTTGATGGTATGAACCTTACGTTTGTGACGTAACAATAAGCGTTGTTGTTTTTTCGGTTGAAACTAGAAAGTCGTTGTCCTTGCGGAAGAGGCGGTTAGAACAAAGATTGGACTAACGTTGGTCCAATTCTCGGGTATGCGGCATACCCGAGATTTTCGTCCGGGTATGCCTGGCATACCCGGCATACCCGTGTTCGGCGCCTATGACTAGGCGCATTAATCTGCTCAAAAATATACAATAATTGAAATTGTTTGCCAGTACATTTGAAATCCAAGTGTCTCTGCAGGCCGCACAACCTCTAATCAAAGGGTCACATTGGGTCCATGGGCCACAGATTGCACACCCCTGCAGTAAAACAAGTGCCCCAATACTGTTTCTTTTATTACTGTTAATAATACAAATATTACTTTGTAGATCGTGGTGCCAGTTGACCAAGTTCTGGCTGCAAGTGTTAAACAAAACACTGAGTGCACTGCATCCTTTGACAACAACAGCCTACTTCAAGCCAGTAAGTTCTTGCCTGTACTGCCTCCTTTCTTTTATGTTGCAAACATTTGTTACACTACTGTCATTACTATGCTATGTTACAGTGCAAAAATTCGCACAGAGAATTTAAGTTTTCATAAACTATGCTGTACAATACACCAGTTGCGGTATTTTGCATTTTTCCTAGCCACACAATTTGGTGGGTGCATCAGGTGTACAATTATCAAGTTTATCATGAATGCATCATAAGTATTGAAAAAGCTACACTAAACATTATGCTGTACAATATACCAGTTGCTGCATTCTGCTAATTATTTCTATCCATACAATTTAATGGGTGCATTGGTGTATCAGTATTTTCAACATAATATTGTCATAATTAGAAAGCTATGCGAAACACATCACTTTTGTGTGAAACACTGCCAGTAAGAATAGTTTCTAATAAGTCATACTGTACAATTGTAGTTCTCAAACTGTGGGTCGCAATGCCCTGGTGCGTCGTTTCAATTTTCCAAGGGCGTCGCAAAATATTTCAGTTTCGTAACTTTTTGTTGTTGTATCAATAAACACAACTTTAATAATAAGTTTCTTAATTAACTTTTATTTGCTGGTGCGTCGCAAGTCCAGAAAACTTTTCTAAAAAACTTAGGCGTCGCAACTAAAAAAAGTTTGAGAACCACTGCTGTACAATAAAACAGTTTATGTAAAGGGCAAAGTTGTGTCCACACCATACAACTTGCTGGTGTATTAGGTGTACTAGTTTCTAAGCTTAACATGAATACATGATACCTATTGATTTAGCCACTTGTGGGTTGTTGGTAAATTTGTTAAACAGGATAAATAATGAAATAAGCTATTGCTGCCAGGCATAATGTTAGACCAAGTATTGCTCATCCAGCAGTTTTTATTGTAAACAATCGACGTTTCGACGTCCTATACAAGACGCCTTCATCAGGATAATGACATAACTTGCAAGACGAATGTCTTTTAAAGCGACAAAATGCAAAACACACACATGTAAAAAGATGATAAAATATCAATGTGTAATTACAGTGTTCTGCAACCCTACAACAAGGACATACAGATTTCCTACTGATGCAGATCAACCCATAAGTGTTCAGGAGCTAATGCTGGAAACTAAATTATCATTCCACATTCCCATAGCATTCCTGTAAGTACATTTTTGATATTAGAATGTATTTGCAATATGTTTGTAATTCTAAAACTAAAAAAGTGTGTATTTGGTACAGTATCGAATTACTTGATACTGTGCACGGCTATTTATAGGTAGTGGTAAACAGGATTATTGAAAACTTGCCAAGTTTGTCTTGTGTTACCCCACGTCACCTTTCATAAATAAATATATGCCTCTGTACTTCCTTGTTCTACCCTTGGGGTGTAGTTCCCTGTGAATATATTTGCAAGTTGGTAATCCTTACAATTACAATATGGAGTGCGTATTTAATGACATGAATTAAGAGTCACTCATAACATTATTACCATACATTATAATAACCACCAAAATTTGTAGGATGGACAAAATGTTTGGGGCTTTGCCAAACACTTAATGAAAAACATAGTAGAATATAAGGTTACTTTGGTCCTTTTTTGACCCCACTGATTAAGGGATCGCTGATTGGGCTACAGTAAGAGGCCCCCAATCCCTAATAAGTTTTTTTTGCCCTACGGACGATAGTTTGTTATGTATAAATACATATGGATATGGTCCCTTTCCAAGTTTCACGCTGGGGTCCATTCAACCTTAATCACCAATTTTGTCTTATACTCATTTTTACTATTTGACGCCACGTGGCCATTACTGATTTGCCGTTTAGTTTAGTGTAATTCTGTCACCTCAGTGGGGGGGGGGGGGGGCCCATTCAACCGTAATCACCAATTTTGTCTTATACTCATTTTTACTATTTGACGCCATGTAGCCATTACTGATTTGCCGTTTAGTTTAGTGTAATTCTGTCACCTCAGTTTTCTTCACCGATCAAAATAAACTGAACGCCAATCCACCTACAGTGGTTACTAAGTAATTTGACATAAGCAAAACAAACATGATACCATGTACGTGAATCAATGTCCAACTCAAAGTACAGGCATAATGAATAAGTTCGGAAAGTATGGGGTCTACTAGGTGTAGAATTTGTGTACATAAATAAGCTATTGCTGTCAGGCATAATGTATAAACGAGTATTGCTCTTCCAATTAATCTACAAGATCCCATATGGCTGGAGAAGCAATACTTGTGTGTATAAAGCCTTTTCAGAAACGGACAACTTTCCGAATACACAGGGCCTGCTAGTGTAGAATGTAAACTTATCATATATACATGTTAACAACCATAGTTTTGCCCAAGCACTTTTGGCACTAGGCGATGTATAACTCGTTTACTGTTACCAAGTGTGCTTGCATAGTTGATAGGAAACCTTTTGCGGTTTCTTTATCAAACCAGGGTTGTGCTGTTTTCAAATGTTGGTTTCTAATGTTTAGGAAAGTTTGCATCAACGAAGAAACTAAGAAAGTCGCTTCGTACGATTCGTTCGACCGTCTCACCAACCATTGGGACTCGGTACGACAAAGGAGAGTGGCAACCTGCAAAAAATACTTGGAGCGCTACAATGCAAGAATGAAACACCTCATGCTCATCAACAAAAGTAAGGATTTTGGCCTGTGGAAAGTCTTACCCCATTATATATATTGGACATTCAACTTCCAATAAAAAAATATTCATCATCGGTTCCACATTGGGGACACATTGTTTTTGTCCGATTTTTTTATTGTTTGGCCAAGAAAGAGTGCTTGAAACCTTTTTTCTCGCATCAAAGCTAGGGTAATATACTATTTGCTGCTGCACATGGGGAGTTTGCACGTCAAAATTATCAACAAATATGTCTAAAAATGCCAAGATTAGTTTATACCAGGAGTGCACAACGCTGGTTTGTTCCAAGCGTTTGGCCAAGAAAGAGTGCTTTAAACTTATTCAAATTTACACACATGTTAGTTAGTTATCTTAAGTTGATGCTCCCAAAATTTGACCCCGGATGACCCAACGGTTCACCCACAAGCCCTAAAAATGTGAAAAATTATTTTAATAATAGCCGTCGCATAGAATAACTTCAGTAGAATATAACCCACGCATTTACCGTAAACATTTGCTGTCAATGATTACAAAAGTGTTTCTAGAGTGGGTGTAAAGTAATATCAACATAGGTGTACGTTTCCTAATAAGTTGCTTTGCATGGCAGATGTGGCACATGCTTCTAATGTCCATACATTCGGTGTAAAATTCGTTATTACATGCACGGGTACAGACGTGGACTTATATTATCAAAACCCTACATGTGTCAAAAGTAATTTTTAACTGTATTTTTTAAAGATCCGTACTTCAAAAAGAGTGTCGACAAAACGGACGAAAACCTGGAGTTTGTTGCCACGAATCTCCACTTACAACGGCTTCGGGTCCAAAATAACAAGTTTATCAGGTGAGGCTCTTTTACGCCATTATTACTGTTTTTAGCATTTTATTCCCTTTTTATGCAACAAAAAGGTGCTTTGTTAATGTAACTGTTGAAATATTTAGCCTATGTTCTGAATAAAAGTGTTTCCCGAAAAGTTTTTCTGAAAATAGGTGGTAAGCGAACACTACATGAAACCTTAAGTGGTACGCTAGTATAAAAAACTTTTGGGAATCACGCGTGTAGATGTTTGTTAACCAGTTTTTACTTTGACACAATGTCGCATGCGTACACGCTTAGAAAAACCAAAAACAAACAAAATATCTTCCAAGGCTATTCTTGTTTGTGAAACAGCCAAAAAAACACACTTGCTGTGTATTGTTAGCTGTTCTCCATGTTAGGGGTTTCGCACACGTCATTCAAACGTATGTGTCGTCGATAGTCAATTCAACGCTATTGATCGTTGGAAAGCATTGTTATATACAGCGATGACGTTTTTAGCGCGATGACGCAATATGCGTATTGGTGTCTGTCGAGAATGTGTAATGGGTACAAACTACGTTGGATTGTGAAATCAGAAACACTACTGGACTAAATTTAGTTTTACTTGTGTTTCACGATTTTATTTTTGTCGTTTGTGTTTCTGATTAAAATTAGAAATATAGACATAACCCACACCAGTTAACTTGGCCATGGACGTTTGTTGCTACTTCCGTGTTGAAAGTGTATTAAAGAAAAACGCTCTCATTTTATGCTTTCATACATATAGATATGAAAGCAGTATATATATGTATATATACTGCACCTGTTTCTTATTATAGTCAAGTTAATAAGTACAAATACTGCGTAAGGACGAATTTAGAATTGTAGAAGGAAAATAACTTGGTTAAATAAGTAATTGACATAATTTCGCCACAAAAACAAGTTTAAAAAAATACAAAATGTCTAACTGGCAGGACAGGATGAAATGTAAAGCAAGAATTATGTTTCTAATATTGCTTACAGCTAAGAAAAATAACTTATTGGCACAAACATGCAAGTTTTCGAAAAACCATTCAGGAAATGTATAACTTTTGTGGCAGCACAGAATAAAGGTTACAGCACAAATATTGCTTGGAAGACTGCTTTCTGCAAACTGTACGTTCTGGAAAAAAATGAGTTGTAGCATTACCAATTCGCCACAAAAATTTAAGTTTTCGAAAAATACACTGGGGAAATGGGTATCTTGGGTGCCAGGACAAGTTGAAATTTACTACAAAAATTCTTATCGGAACATTGCTTCTGCAAGCTTTTAAAAAGTTCTGGAAAAAACTATTGACAAAAAGATAGTAACCATTCCCCACAATCAAACAAGTTTTTTGAAATAACTACACCAGAAAATGTACAACCTGGTCAACAACATTGAAAACAATTGAAAAAAAACAAGTCCCAATTAATCGTATTGTTTTAGGCAAGACTCATCTCCAACTGGTTCATCAAGCGACTCGCCAATGCATCAATCTCCCACTTCACCCTGTGCCGAATACGATTTCGTAACTGTTGGAGCTGCCACCGCACATGCTATGGGATTTAAGCAAGGCGGATTGCTTTCTCAACTAACCAATATGGACGAAGGGGGAAAAAGGTAGAAACCGAATTTGAAAGCCTTTATTTCTGTTGGGCAATGTATCAAATAGATGGGCGCTTGCTGAAAATGCATTTTCCCCTTTATAGCAGGTTTAGGCTTTTATATATGATTTTAGAACTCGTTTATTACAGGTTTACGGAGCTGTAAGTCGGTTGTGGGCCGGTTTCGCGTTTTAAATCAAAGAAATAGGCGTGGTTCGGGCCTGACTTTACGCTCGTGTCACAATTTTACTATCTTTTGGGCCTAATTCGAGCATCGCTTTTTTAATATGACAATTGTTGGACCGGGTTTCGGGCTTGTACTTTCGGGTTTTGGACCCAATTTCTGGCCCGCCTACAAATCTAGTGTCAACTATCTATCTTTTTTCGCGGTTACTGAAACAAAATCACTCGAAAGATTTTCCATTAATGAACAATTGACACGGACAATAACGGTTGTAACCGAAGCAATGGAATTAATACCCTATATACAAGCCTTCTATAAGTTTTGTTCGTGATCAACACACTTTTTTTACTAGGATGAAATTAGAATTTGACCTCTCATGCATAAAGCGCAAAATTCCATTTGACGTTTTGCTTCAAATTTGGTGAAGTTTTTGGGGTGGTTTAAATGAAAAGCAGCACTGCAATGTTACGTGTATACGCAAGATGCCTCGGTGCTTTCTTTATTGTCAGTTTCAAACAACACATGGTATCCTTTTCTTGATAGTAGCAGGGGTGGCGCAAACTGATCATATATGCAAATGTTCTTCCTAAGTAGCCCGGTTTATTACAGTTTTACGACATAATACTCATCAATATTAAACAAACGCCCTTGTATAACATGGGTCGTTTGTGGTATAAACCACACTTTGGATATTGGATCTTTGAAGGTTTTATGGCCTATAAGAGCTTTAATAACAGATGGAAAACTACTATACGTTGTCGTAAAGACGAGATTTATGTAAAAAATCCATCTATGTTTTGATTCCGTAGAGGCGTTGCTATTTACCATGTAATTAAATTGCTAACGAGGCTGTTTTTGTATTTTCAAAATGTAATCGTTTTAATATGGCTTTTTAATACGTAGTACGATGTTACGTGTATATGGCCTTCGTAGCAAGCAGTAAAAATGGGGGTTTAAAGCGGTTTGAAATTTACTGAAAAATTCTCGTTTGAAGATTGTATTTAGCCACATAAAACCTTTGGCCTATTGTTGTGTCAAAACACTCATGTCCATGAGGTAGAGATACTAAGAAAATGACTAAAGAGCTCTAAAAAGGTGGTTTTGTTTTGATTTGAAGATATTTACATGATAGAACAATTTACACCCTCTATCTATGTCATTGTTTTCCTATCTAGTGGGTAATTACCCCCAAAGCGGGAATTTTGCATGTTTATTGGGTAACAATAGTTAGTTTAGTGACGTCATTTGTTTGTGACATCATCGTTAAAATTTTAGGTTTTTGAAACAAGGTTAAATGAAATTCATCTGTTGTTTTTTCTGATGGTTAAGAATCTGCCCTAAAAGCGTCAATGTAGATTGTTGCGTTTTCATCTAAAAACCATTTTGTCATTTACAGCAAAAAAAGCCTACCTCTTCACCCCATTGCTCACTGTCTACGAAAAAGCAGCAAACGATCTGACCACCTTTCGTCCACAATCATCAACCTTGAAAAGCAAATTGCTTATCAGATAGAAAAGTTACGAGCATTGGTGTCGCAGATATCTGAGAAGAGCACAGTTGACCTCTACTCTTCCGACAAGGTCACAGCGTCGCACGAGTCTCTCGCAAGTCTAAGCACAAAGGTATGAAAGGATTGAGTAGGACTATCGGAAATTGAATGAGATTTTTATGCAGGTTTGTGGTATTTGAAACAAAATTAACTCCGACTTTACCTAACCGATTCTGTTTTTATTAAAATTGGTCGAATTCGCCACAAAAGTAAAACTGTTTTTTTTTCAACCAGGGGTGCCTACAAAAAAAATTGTAGCTAAATTGGCCTTATTTACCGTCCGGTATTTTTTATCGTTTATTCTTAGATTTAGCAGCTGGTTTTGAAGATCCAAATTTACCAATAAAGCAGTTCAATTTTTGTATAATCTCTAGTTCTTGAAAAAACCTTGGGTAAAATTATCACTCAGCAATAGGTTTAAGATAATCAAGCAGGAACTGCAGGCAAACGGTGCAAAAACTTAACTCAAACCTCTTGTCTCCGTAGACTTGCGAATTTGTCACGTGTCTCGACTGCGAGGAGATTACGGAGTCAGTATTGAATCTTGCAAACGCACGACCTGTGTATCGGCCCCTGTACGATGAAACCGAAGCTGGTGCAAAAGTCCATGAACAAACCCAAGGAGCGAGCGTTCTTGTCAACGGAACTTCGAAAGTAGCCTTTAATCGGATGAGCGTAAGCTCTGGCAAGGATGTGTCACCTGAAGGTGTTTGGGTCAGTGATTGTTTAATAGGTTTCAGTTTTGTTTTAGTGTTAGTCTATAGGCGCCTATGGAGTTTTAAGAGCCGAAATTGAAAGTGGGGGGGGGGGGCCTGAAGGTGTTTGGGTCAGTGATTGTTTAATAGTTTTCAGTTTTGTTTTAGCGTTAGTCTATAGGCGCCTATGGAGTTTTAAGAGCCGAAATTGAAAGTGGGTAGTGAACGCCAGAAATGTTAAATCCAGGTCAAAAGGTGTAATGTGAAGGATGGGGTGTAAGGTTGGCCTTACATTATTAATGTATAGCTTCTTTAACCAGGGTTCTTGTCGGTTTAGGGCAGTGCTTCTTCATCCTATTAGGCTTCAATTTATAGCAAAGCTATGGCGGCCCAATACGTTTACACAACCTTTTTTCAAAACCTGAAATGCCATGTAACATTTGTCAAGTTGCAATTTCTTTCTGCAAAGAACTTTTTCTGCCCAACGCTAGTTTCTTTTACGCGTTTTGCCAACAACGAGCACTTTAAACTGTTTCAAATTTAAACTTATGATAGATAGTTGTTTAAAGATGTTCCTCCCAAAGTTTGACCCTGGATGACCCAGTGGTTCATCCAAAGCCCCGGGAAAATGTTACATTTTTATAACAGCTATTATTGCTAAAGTATACATAATCCAGGGGTTTCATTTATCTTTCAAAGTTCTTTTGTGCTATCCCCAACCAACAAAGTTTTTTTTTTCATTACAGGAAGATTTGAAGTTGTCGGTAAAGTCTACTCTTGCCGATGTTGTGAAATCTGTGCATGGAATAATTACTCCTGAACTGGAAGCGGGTTTCCTTAGAGGAGAAGGTAAAAAAAACTCCCAAATCCATAAAAGGTGGCTTACACCTCGCTTCTGCGCACCTTTTTATCTATCGTTTTTAATTGACGCTTGTTTCGCACCTTTTTATCATTCCTTCATGCGACTCAAGTGTATACAAACGGGTGTAACTAATGTGGCCTTCATATCACTGATAATGGCATGAGCATTTGTCAAAACGTTTGAACAATAAAGCATGTCGCTTTTTACGTCTATGCAGGCCGTTATTTTCACCACTATTCCACTTAAAAGGGTTGATGCATTTTAGACGAAATCTTCTAATTCAGCAATATTTCTTTAGCCTTGTTTTAAGTTCCTTGTTTCATATTTTTACGTTTTTCTTAAGCAGTGTCCGGTCGCTCGCAGCACGGCAAGGCCATGGAAGACTTGTCGTCACTGCGCACCTACGTCAGCAAGTCATGTGACGAAGCCACGTCGTCGTTCGCGTTTCAAGAACTTTCACAGCCCGATATTTCATTCCAGAACGAACTCTCCTACCGTCGCAAACTTGTGTTCTGCCAAGCGGTAAGCCAAGTTCTCTTTGGCAGGTCAAAAGTCACTATTGGTACAGTATTAGACCAACCCCTTGTCCATGCTAGTTTAAGTAACAGAAGATGTTACTGAGTAAGTGTTTCGTCCACCAGGTTTCATATTCAACAAATTTGTCATTCAACTGGTGTGATGCTAAATACAGTTGAATGAAAAATTTGTTAAACAAGAAGGCGTTACAGTAAGCAAAGGAATCAGGTGCGACTAGTTGTAATAATGTTTCGCCACAATGGCTGTATGGTAGCGAAGCCGTATTGTGTTCACAACGTTGTAGGTTCTAATCCCATCTCGGTCACTTGTGTTTCCCTGAGCAAGAAACCTTGAAAGAGACATTGCTCCCTGAACTAAATTGAACTCCATAAAACAGGCAGCTCGACGGCGGACTCATTGTGAGCATAGCGCATTCAGGCATTGCCCTACCAACCGAGGATAAAAAATGAAACAAACAAACGTATGTTGGGTATAGCTTGGATTAGTGTACAGCAGCGTGACACAGAACCATATGGGGGGGGGGGGCATTCAGGCATTGTCCACCAACCGAGGATTAAAATGAAACAAACAAATGTATGTTGGGTGGGTATAGCTTGGATTAGTGTACAGCAGCGTGACACAGAACCATATGATAGTAGTGATCATTAATCATACAGTTCACTGGTTACGTTGCCCCTATCTATCATGTTAAACGCAATTTACATCGGACGTGTTGTGGTTAAAAAAGATTAACAGCAAATTACTCTTGTAGCCCATATTAAGGAATTTACTTGCTAGCGTCTAAGCTAAAAGAGGCCTATAAAATCTGACTAGAAACAAAAGAAATGGGCTCACATGCTAGCACTGTATTGAAATAGTGCAGCGGGCAACACATTGAAAATCTCCGATAGCTGCACAACCATAATCAATGGGCCGGATATGGCCGCAAGTTACATACCTTTATAGCAGGGGTGGGCAACCTTTGTTACTGTAGGGCCGATTATAAATGTCAAAATTGGATCGAGGGCCGCACATGAGCACCACACAAAGTGATTTTGCTTTGTTTCTTACCAAATATGCTTAACTACATGTATATTTCGTATTTGATTCTAGCCACATTTTGCCAGATCGCAGAAAACTATAGCATCAGGCGCAATGATCAGCTCAAAAATACGTAATAATTGGACTCGTTTGACAGTATACTTTTGAAATCCAAGCGTCTCTGCGGGCCGCACAAGTTTTAATGAAGGGCCGTATGCGACCCGCGGGTCACAGGTTGCCCACCCCTGCTTGAAAGTATACCGTACAATAAATGTATGGAAAAAAATGTTTACAACATAAACGTACAATATATCTTAGCTGACAATTTCAGCATACTCAAATCCGCCAGTGTATTTCTTATTACAAACCACTGCGGAAAACGATTTCGCCCTTAAAAATATGGACAATCATCTGTCCTGAACAAGAAATAAATCATGATATAAAAAAATGATAAACAGACTGATTTGAGTATCCTGAAATTGTCAGCTAAGATTTGTCTATATATGTGACTGGAATTGTCTGTTGAGCAACCGTGGATCGGGACGATTACTGTATTACTACATTTTGATTAGATACGTGCAATATGGCAGTTCTTAACATTTGTATTGAAACTTGGTACCATTTCAATACCATGGTATACATAGTAAGACTTTATTGTTTGTGGTTTTGCAGTTATCATCTTGTGTATGCGGTGTTACCGCTGCCCTGGGATCGTCTATTAACAACGAGATAATTCTTGATCAATATGCCCAAGTTGGAATCTTGTTCCAAGTCGAATCTCTGCTCAGCACTTATGGAAATGAACTAGGAATGCTTCAGGTAACTCTATAACTGGTAAATAAGTTATGATAAGCGTTACTGATAGATATACACCTATACTCAGAGTTCTCATAACGTTCTTGTTTGTCCTTCTTTTGATTGGCAAGAAAGTAGAAAAAAAAGTATTGTCCTTTGTAAGAAATTTTCTTTTTTTATTTGCGCACTAAAGTTGTCCTAAAATTGAACAAAGGTCAGTATTTTATTTAAGCTCATATGTTTGCCTTCATAATTTGTGACTGCTAGCAATATTAGTGCAGTAAATTGCTAGATTAGTAAGTCGAATTTTTCTGTTGAAATTTAACGTTTTGGCAAAGCTAAAACTCAAAATAATATATTTAATACAATGGTTTAAAAACATATTTCCATGAAATCAATAATATATTTCATTTTTGCTGAAAAAATCATAGATAGTCTATTCCAGTGGTTCTCAAACTTTTTTTATTGTCGGGGCCGAATGGTAGTTTTTTAAGTGTGTTGGGAGCCGCAAAAAATCGAAACCTTAAGAAAATCAGTAAAGATTATTACTTTGAAAGCTAAAATAGCAATCTCAGGTGGTTTTCTGAGGTTTGGTGGGAGCCGCGAAATAAGTAGTTGGGAGCCGCACGTGGCCCCGAGAGCCGCGTTTGAGAATCACGGGTCCAACTGTCCTAATTTTTAGCGTTGTTTGGCTGGCAATCATTGTGGTATACTGTAGTCTAGCGTTTATGTGTGTTAATTTGGTATGGACTTCAATATTCTCAATTTAACCCGTTTG